>BPLR01017598.1:0-24653 GCA_021605095.1 Caerostris extrusa | reverse complement strand
TATAACAAATTCGTTAAATATAACGATAACAACATGATATAAAAAGCAAATATTTTTAACAAAGTTTATTTTCAAAAAATAAAATATTATTATATATTTTGATTTATATCATACATTTCAATAAACAAATAAAACATTTGCATATTTTTATTAAACTAGCTTAGCAACCAAAATATATGACTTAGTATAATTAATCAAAGGAAGTGTTTATTTTTAATGTCGAATATTTTCTAACATAACTTGGAGCTAAATCTTGCTTTGTTTTGTTAAATGATTTTATGTGATATACAGTGAGTTAAAAAGTAATACTGGAACAATTTTCCTTACTTTATTGTTAAATAACAATGTTCACAGTTGATAAGCAGAAAACTAAAGCCTTGTTTTATAAAACCCTTATTAGACTTATTTTTGTCTATGGCTCTGAAACTTGGATTTTGGCAAGATCTGATGAGGCCCATTTGGGTATATTTGAGTTGAAGATTTTAAGAGCTATTCTTGCAGATGTTAAGGAAAGTGATTGTTGGAGAAGACGGTACAACGCAGAAATTTATAAATGCTATAAAAGACCCAGATATTATAAAATTTATTAAGGTCAGTAGATTAAACTGGGCTGCTCATATATTTAGAATAAATGATTTAAACCCTTGTTTTGGCAAGGCCACAAGAACAAAAAGGAAGACCCAAGTTGCGATGGATAGACGCAGTTGAAAGAGATTTTGCTGTACTAAAAGTTAAGAATTGGAGGACCATTGTCAACCAGAGGAATGCAAGGATATCTTTTCAAAGGAAAGCCTTGGCCCACTTTGTGCCTATCGTGCTATTGATGATAATGAATTCAGAAACAAAACAAAAATAGGACTAAGTCGTGTTAATCAAGGAAACGTTTATTTTTAAAATCGAATATTTTCTTATGTTTAGCGATTTTATGTGATATGTATTGAGTTATAAAGTATTACCAGAACTATTTTCCTTACAATATTGTTAAATAACAATGTTAAGTAGGTGTAATTTCTAAAATTATTTTTTTTTTAAAAAAATAAAATATTTATTTAAGGTTTAGTAGTAAAAACAAAAAAGGTAGAAACAGAATAAATATGTCATATTTTGATATCAGCATCCTGTAATAAAAGTAGGCATCTCGTTTTCGAATTTCCGGTATTATAATTAGACTATTAAATTATTTTTCTAAAAATGTACAGGCAATTCCATTTAAAAATATTGTGCATTTAAAAAAAAAGAAGTATTGTGTAATCAGAATTATCCCATTGACTCCGGGATTTCATACCGTGTAAAATTATTTTGATATAATAAAATTACTTTTATTAATATTTAGCACACATTGCGCGTACGTGAGAATCAGGATTCCTGCTTAAAAGTGGAGTCTTTCTACGAATCTATAATTCTGTGTCTTTAATGTATTAAATCTTGTCTTTAATTGTAAAGTGTGGTGGGTCTTGTGCGTGTGTCAATAAAGTTGGGAGTTCTCCAACCTGTGCTTCAAGTATTTCAACCCAACCCCACCCAGTTACAATCTGGTTTGCCCAACCTGCGCACTACATAATAAGTTTTAATTTTTTAATATCCGTCCGACTTGCTTTACAAATATGGCTCTATATGGCGAAAATATGGCACCCTTTTTCAAATATGGTATTTCCAGTGTGTTTCGATGGCGAAAAATATTCAACATAATCGTTATTTTCTTTATTGCCTAACATTTTTTTTTTTAATTTGAAATATTTTTCATATTAAATGTGAACAATTTTAGAATTTTTTATTAATTCTTGAAACTTATTGTGGAATATTTTTGAGGATGCAGAATTTTAACGAATGAGAATAATAGAGGGTTGATTATAAAAGAATTGCGATGGTATTACGTAATTGTCTCGTATTTCTGTTAGTATCTGTACGCAATTAACCCAAATTCATACAAATCATTCAATTCAACTTATAAAAATTCGAATTATACGTTTTTCATAGCATCCAGTTATCACGTGACATACATATTCGTCTATGCATGACATCTTGTATATATACTACTGTATCCAAAAAATAACACCAATTATTTTTTTTTTCAAAAACTCTTTATTTATTCTTCCAAATTTATTACATCGTCTTAAAAAGTAATCCCCTCCGGACACAATGCACTTATGCCAATTTCTTTTCCAATCCGCAATGCATGCTAAAAACTCATCGGCAAGGAGGACTTTCAAAGAGAGCGGCGATTCACGTTGAATCTCTTCAGTCGACTCAAAACGGAGTGGTCTTTTGAGTTTAGACACATGGTGTGAATATGGTGGTTTTGGAACGATATAGGTTTCATTTTTGCGAAAAAGTCACAATAAATCAATGCAGTGTGAGCTGCCTCATTCAGTTTGTTCGGTACCACTCGAGATTTGACGCGTTTGAAAGCCAAAATGGAACTGACCGATCCTTTTGAAATTCCAACATAACCAGCAAGGTCTCTGATTGCAAATCGACGGTTTGCAAGCATCAGATCTTTAATTTTTGGACGTGAGCTTTCGTCGGTTAAGGTGGATGGTCGACCAGAGGGCCCTTCGTCTTCAACGCGTTCTCTACCTTCTTTGAATTGTTTATACCACTTCTAAACATTTCTTTCCGATATAGGTATGATCCCCGAATGCCTTCTGCAACTTTCATCATTCTTTCTTCATACGTTTTCGCAAACAACATTTAATGCAATTAATTCAGATATTTCAAAAATCTCTGAAATCATTTTAGCGTCTCACAAAGCTAAGCGTAACTCAAACACTAATCAATATTGTGACGTAAATTTTCATACAGGTGTCAAGGACAGTGTCAGCAACCCAAAAAAAAGAACAAAAAATAAAAATTCCATAAGACCCGGGAATTTTAAATTGAAAATTTGTCTTACTTTTTTGGGACACAGTAGTATTCGTGAATTCATGTAAATCAATTTAATCATCACACAGTACAAACCGTTTCTTATTTTATAATTTTGAAATTATAGTTAACCTTATTTAAGATAATATTAAAATAGCATCTCTTTAGCCACATGGCTCCTCTTATTCCTCCCGATATGCACTGAAGCAATGAGTCAATGAAATGATGGACATCTGCGAGAAGCTGTCGAAACACAGCCAGGCTGTCATATCTGTTTTCACTGTTTCTGCTTATTAAATTTCGTGTCGGAATGATTTCATTATCCGATGGGAGAGAATCATTAATTCCGCGTCGATCAGAGCGACAAAGTATTTGAGTAAACGCTGAGTTGTGAATCAAAACGTGCTCGCAAGAGAGGCGAAATTAAATGCGTTCCTATTCTGTATTTAGATTGATAGCCTTAAAGCTTTGGAAGGGAAAGGTTTGAAAGACATGTTCTTGTGACTTAATTAATTGTTATGTTAGAAATACAGATCTTTTATCCATAAAATGTAGGACTCCGATGTTGATACAGCATGGATTTCAACAACAATATTTCCCTCTAGCATGATACCAGAATTAAAGAAATCCTTCAGTAACAAATTTTAATGCTGGGTTTTGTCTGCCATATCCATTAGATACACTTGCAGGAAACAATTCCTCTTTGCAGCTTTTCTTGAGGGAATCAATTGCTCTTTTCAGCTTTTCTTAACGGAGTCAAATCCAATTATAAGCTTTTTTGAAGGAAAATATTTCTCTTTTTTTTCAGCTTTTTTTTTGAAGGCAACAATTCTTCTTTTCAGCATTTTTGGAAGGCAACAATTCTTCTTTTCTGCATTTTTGGAAGGCAACAATTTTTTCTCTTCAGCTTTTCTTAACGGAAACAATTCCTCTTTTCTGATTTTCTTGAAATAATTCCTCTCTTCAACTTTTCTTGAAGAAAACAATTAATCTTTTCAGCATTATTTAACGGAGACAATTCCATTTTCAGCTTTTTTTGAAGGAAACAATTCCTCTTTTTTTTTTTCTTAACAGAGGCAATTCCCGTTTCAGCTTTCCTTGAAGGGCCCAATTCCTCTTTTCAGCATTTTTGGAAGGCAACAATTCTTCTTTTCAGCCTTTTGGAAGGCAACAATTCTTCTTTTCAGCTTTTCTTAACTGAAACAATTTTTCTCTTCAGCTTTTCTTAACGGAAACAATTCCTCTTTTCTGATTTTATTGAAATAATTCCTCTCTTCAACTTTTCTTGAAGAAAACAATTAATCTTTTCAGCATTTCTTAACGGAGATAATTCCCTTTTCAGCTTTTTTAAAGAAAACAATTCCTCTTTTCAATTTTAATAATTAAATAATTAGATGATTAAATTATTTTTCCCAGTAACGTTAAATCAATATCCGATAGAAAAGTGAATACGTGATTTTATATAAGAAATGGCCGAGGATTTTATATAAGAATAAGAGGATCTGAATGGCTGTGGCTAGCGCTCGGTTCCACAGGTTTCGGTTCGAGTCCCGGCTATGTCATGGATGTTTGTAGTGGTTCGGAGTTCACTTTAAAACTGTAGGTCACGATCTTACATGATCGCAGATCATTGTGGAGGTATTGTTACTCCGCTTCCGTAGCTTTTCTTCAAGTTACACGCACCTCCTGGGTAGTGCTATGTGAGTAACGTCGGTGCAGCGCTTGCCTCAAGGCATCCAAGACAATTGTCTAAAAAAAAATAATTTTTTTTAGTCAATTCCTACTTTCTTTTCACTATATTACAGAAAGTCCTATATAAATAATTTTTCATTAATTTTTTTAAGTTTATCTGGCGTCATCTATTGGTAGAAATATGCACCTTTAATCTAAAAAATAATAATTAATTAATTAAGTTTAAATGCTGAATTAATATTTGAAAAAAACTGTAGTAGTATCCAGTGTCATCCACTACAAGTTCAAAAAAAAATGTATTTGAACTTGAGTGGATGAATAAAAGTATTTTATTTACGATTGAAAATTTGAACAAAGATATATATAGGGAGAGTGTGAGCTAATAGAAGGAATTGAAAAAAATGTCAAAAAAAGCCCCAATAACATAGTCCCAAGATCGAAAAGGTAATCTGTTATCCATCTTAAAGGATAGTTAAATCGCTTATTAATTATGTGATTAAATAGTTAGATGATTAAATTAATTTTCCCAACAACGTTAAATCAATATTCAAAGGAAAAGTGAATCTTTTATGGGACTTAATATCAAAGAGAAATACTAAAGCCCCAAGATCCAAAAGATATTCGGTTATTCCTCTTAAAGAATAGTTAAATAGCTGATAAATTAATTGAATCGAGATAAAAGTGAACTCGACTTCAATAAGAAGGGATCGAGATGATACAATCTTTAATCAACTTGTCCTTTCAATCACACAAAAGGACCTCCTCTTTTAACTCCAGTCTGTCATTAAATTTTCATTTCTTTTGCAGTGATAATTTGACTAAAATGTACTACTGTTTAAACAATGAGCTGTTTGTCCAAAACATTTAGATTTCACTTAGCAAAATGAACCTTTTGAGAAATAGAAGAAAACTATAAGAATAGAAATTACCAGAAGATCTCCAAGTTTCTCCTGTACTTATTTTGATTAATACTGTATCTGAAAAGATTACAGTATGTGACAACACAACCGAAGAAATCAACTTTAAATAACACTTCTTAAATAATATTTAAATCGCTGATAAATTAAGTAATTAATTAATTATATGATTAAATTAATTTTTCCTGCAATGTCAAATCCATATCCGAGAGAAAAATAATTATTTTATGAGACTTAATATCAAAGTGAAACATTAAACGCCCAATAACATAGTTCCAGAATCCAAAGTATAATCGGTTATCCTCCTTAAAGAATAGTTAAGTAGCTGGTTAATTAAATTATTATTAAATAATTAAATAATTAGGTGATTAAATTAATTTTCAGAAACGTTAAATCAATATCCGAGCGAAAATGGAATATTTCATGTGACTTAATAACAAAGAGAAACACTATAGCCCCAGTAATATAGTCCCAAAAATCAAAAAGTAACCGATCAAAGAATATTTAAATCGCTGATAAATTAAATGATTAACTAATTAAATTAAATAATTAAATGATTAAATTAATTTTGCCAACTTCGTTAAATCAATATCCGAGAGAAAATGGAATCTTTCATGTGACTTAATAACAAAGAGAACACTATAGGCCCAGTAGTCCCAAAATCTAAGAGGTAATCGATCAACGAATAGTTAAATCGCTGATAAATTAAATGATTAAATAATTAAATAATTAAATTAATTTTCCCAACTACGTTAAATCAATATCCGAAGGAAAAGTGTATCTTTTATGGGACTTAATGTCAAAGAGAAATACTAAAGCCCCAATAACATAGTTCCCAAAATCCAAAAGATATTCGGTTATTTCTCTTAAAGAATAGTTAAATAGCTGATAAATTAATTGAATCGAGATCAAAGGGAACTCGACTGCAATAAGAAGGGATCGAGATGATACAAATTAATCTTTAATCAACTTGTCATTTCAATCTCACAAAAGGACCTCCTCTTTTAAATCCAGGCTGTCATTAAATTTTCATTCCTCTTGCAGTAATAATTTGACTAAAAGGAACTACTATTTTAACTGAGAGCTGTTTGTCCAAAACATTTAGATTTCACTTAGCAAAAATGAACCTTTTTGAGAAATAGAATAGAACTATTAGAATAGAAATTACAAGTTTCTTCTGTACTTATTTTGATTAAAACTGTATCTCAAAAGATTACAGTATGTAACAACACAACCGAAGAAATCAACTTTAAAATGGATTTAAGTGAAAATACTATTTATTCAATTGTGAGGTTAAGAGGATTTTTAAAAGAGATGCATACTTATTAAAGCGAACATAGTTAAATAAGATAATTTAATTATGATTTTCTACAAAACAAGGAAAATCAATCTTCTATAATTTTTTTTTTTCTTCTTATAAATGGCATATTTTTCTAGGTAATGTATTTTAAGGATAATAAATCTTCAGATAAATGTTTTTTTTTATTTATTATTGGTTGATTTCAATTAATGTTATTTGAATTGTTGAATATTTTTGATATAAAGTAATTTAACGTTCGTTACTTTTAAATTATTGGAAATTTGTTTTATTTTATATTGTTGGCAAAATATGTTTATTTCTTTAAAGGTAGTGAGATTTTGGACTTTTTGGGAACACTTGGTATTAAATTCGTCATTGTATTGGACAAAATTTTAGAAATATATTTCATGTTGTTGGTGAGGGATTTCCTGAATTATTTAAAAATTGATTATAATTTTCAGGTGGAATCCAGGAAATAAATAAAAATATATTATATTATAAAAAATATATATTGGTAAATTTTCATAATGAAAATATTACTAATATTCCCTTCAATTATTATAATTTTCTTCATTACGGTGTAAACTTTGTCTCTTCTGTGGTACAATGAACTTGTGATAATTATTTATTCAAGTATTTAAGCATTCAAGCCTTGTATTTTCAAATACCCGAAAATCAATAACCAAGTTCCAAGAACAAAGTCACCAAATCCAAAAGGTAATCGGTTATCTTGAAAGAATAGTTAAATTGCTCATAAATTAAATAATTTAATGATTAAATTAATTTTCCCAGCTACGTTAAATCAATATCGGAGAGAAAAGTGTATATTTTTATGTGATTTATTGTCAAAGAGAAATACTAAAGCCCCAATAACATATTCCCAAAATCCAAAAGATAATCGGTTATTCCTCTTAAAGAATAGTTAAATAGCTGATAAATTAATTGAATCGAGATAAAAGGAAACTCGATTTCAATAAGAAGCGAGCGAGATGGTACAAATTAATCTTTAATCATCTTGCCCTTTCAATCGCAAGAAAGGACCTTTTCTATTAACTCCTGCTCATCATTAAATTTTCATTTCTCTTGCAATGATAATTTGACTAAAATGAACTACCGTTTAAACTGCGAGCTGTTTGTCCAAAACATTTAGATTTCACTTAGCAAAATGAACCTTTTGAGAAATAGAAGAGAACTATTAGATTATTCATTTGAGAATTTACCAGAGCATTTGAAGTTTCTGTTTTAGTACTTATTTTGATTAAAACTGTATCTCTAAAGATTACAGTATGTAACAACACAACCGAAGAAATCATCTTTAAGGTGAATTTAAATGACAATTATATTTATTCAGTTGCGAAATGTTACTATTAGGTTAATGATATAACGAGGAATTTTTAAAATGATTACGTTAGTGGTAAAGAGAATGCTTATATTAATTTGAAGGAAGAAGTTAAATTAATTTACAATAAAACAAGTAATATAAAAAAAATTAAAGTCAATTCCTTCTTTTTTTTTCTCACTATATTGCAGGAAGTCCTTTATAAATAATTTTCATTCATTTTTTAAGTTTATCTGGCGCCATCTATTGGTAGATATATGCAACTTAAATCTAAAAAAAAACTAAAACTAATTAATTAAATTTAATTATTGAATTAATATTTGAAAAAAACTATATTAACATCAAGTGTCACCCACTACAAGTTTAAAAAAAATGTATTTGAACTTGAGTGGAGGAATAAAAAGTGTTTTATTAACGATTGAAAATTTGAACAAGATATATGTAGGGAGAGTGTGAGCTAATAGGAGGAATTTAATAATAAAGAGGTCAATTTTTTATAATGAATAATTTTTTCTAATAAAAATTGTCATTTAAAAAAAATTGCATGGTGATCGTAGTAAATCTGCACATAAATGTTTATTTTTCTATTATTTTATTGATTTTATATTTGTTTTATTTAAATTGTTGAATAATTATTTAATTTATGTTGTTGTTAAAATATGTTTATTTAGAAATTACTATATATCAAGAGTTAAAATTTTGGAATTGTCGAACATTTATATGATATATCGCTATTATATTGAAAATTATTTTAGAAATACATTTTATGATTTTGAGGAGAGATCTCTTTAATTATTTAGAAGTTCTCAATAGTTAACAAATGGAATTTTGGAGAAATAAATACATATTAGTAAAAGTTCATAAAAAATAATGTTATTATTCCTTTTCATTGTATTATATTTTCATTTTATACTAAATCATTTAAATTGTTGAATATTTATTTAATTTATTTTGTTTATAAGTACATATACTCAAGTTTCTCCTGTACTTATTTTGATTAAAAGTATCTCAAAGACTTCAATATGCAACACTAAAAGCAAAGAAAACATTTTTAAGACTGATTTAAATGACAATTATATTTATTCAATTGCGAAGTTAACGCTGTTACGATTAGGTTAATGATATAGTGATGAATTTTAAAATTCTTACGTTAATATTAAAGATAAAGCTTATATTAATTTACAGGAATACGTTAAATTACTTTACAGTAAAATAAAGAGATCAACGTTCTACAATGAATATTTCACTAATAAAAATTTTTATTTTAAAAATGTATTCTGATCATAATAAATCTACACATAAATGTTTATTTTTCAATTATTTTATTGATTTTATATTTATTTCATTTAAATTGTTGATTATTAATTTAATTTATTTTGTTGATAAAACTTATTTTTTAAATTACTACAATAAAATAATATTAGGAAAATAATAATTCAACTAATAAAATAGGAAATAATAGGATAATAATTAGGAAATAATAAAAGAAGTTAAGATTTTGGAATTGTTGAAAATTTACAAGATAATTTTCCAATGTATTGCAAAATATTTTAGAAATACGTTTTATGATATTGATGAGACATTTCGTTAATTATTTAAAAGTTCTCAATAACGAAAAATTAAATTTCGGAGAAATAAAAATGTAATAAAAATATTAATAATATTTCTTTTTATTATTAAACGTATCTTCAATGGAAATTTATTTCAGCTTTTACTGCACTCCAATGAATTTGCGGTATTTATTTCTGCAATAATTTATGCATTCAAACCGAGTATATTTTTTAAATAGTTTTCATCTGTTAATTAAAGGCAATCCTTGCCAATTAAAGATAATTTTGTCATTGTCTATGGTAACTAAAGGCAATTTTGAACAAAAATTGTAATTTTTTTTTTGCTATATATTCCAATTTCAAAAAAAAAATGATTTAAATAAATAATGCATTGGTATTCAGCAATTGTTTCTAAATTTTTACTTGAATAATAATAATTTTTCTTCGTTGTCGTCATTGGCGCAACAGCCCTATTGTGAGCGAAGTCCGCCTTGCTACTGACAGATTTCGGGGCAGAAGATGTTTTCTTTTACGGGTAGGGTTATCATCCCTACGTCAAACAGTATTATCAGACCGATACCAACGGTTTAAAGTGGATTCCGAACCACTAAAAACATCCATGGCACAAATGAACTCCACAGTGTTTTAAAACGAGGGAACTCTGTAGCGTTTTTGATCCTCAGCATCTTGCTTCGTAAGTCAGATTACCTGGTGGGAGTTTTTCCGGTTTTTTCCCTTAAGATGCGTCAATGCGGGTAGTTTTATCTAAAGGTCTTCCCGGAAGGCACAGCGACACAGAGCCAAGTCAGACTTCCACCTACGTTAGCTAGATCACAACAGAATCTGCCCCTTTCCCTAGATCCATGAGTTGACCACTAATTGATGTCCGCTCTGCACTGCAGAACACTGAGGATTAGACACAACACACACAAATATATGCATGTATGATTTGAAGTTAATGTGGCTATTCAAATTCAAAACACAAATAACTTATATGTGCATACGTTTCCATAAAAAAACCTCACATAAATAAGTTTTTTTTTTTCCAATGCAGCCGGCAAACAGACATGGATGTCTTTGGGTGCCTATAAGGGCTGCACCGATGTTACTCACTTTGCATTACTCAGGGGGCGCGTGTAAATTGATGGTAATGCACGGACGCGGAGTAACAATAACACCGCAGCTCTCTACGATCCTATTAGGACCGGAACCTACGGCTTAAAGTGGATTCCGAACCACTACAACACCTATGGGCAAAGCCGGGATTTGAACCCGATACCTGTTGTACCGAACGCCAGAGATAAATAAGTTGTTTACACAAACAAATATGCTCAACAGGAAGAAAAAGAGCATCATTTTTAACTGAAACTTCAAGGAGATAAGAAGTATTATTAATGATCCATCTCACTGTTATATTTACCTCCCGTTATTGTCTTAAACATTTCGGCTTCTGTAATAGCTGGGGACAAACAGTTTCAGTATTGAGTCAGTGAAGTAAATAAAAAATAAAAATCGATATTTTTTCTTTTGAAAAATATGAGTGATGCTGGGCAATGTATTACGCTGAAGTCCCCGTAATGAATCCATTATCCTGGGAGTTTTTTCTTTCTTCTTCAAGAACCCTGTGAGGCACTTTGTCAAGCTTATTGATAAACGATTTGTCGTGAACAGGAGGACATTTCTTTCAAACAGTTCAAACATGACCGAGGTTTACTGTTTGGCAGATGACAACAGAAGTTTTGGACGACCAAACATAACGACGTTTCTTGATTTGGTTTTTCTCGAATTTGAGAAACTTTTTCTTCTAGATTTAATTGTTTAATCTCAAACTATCCAGATTAAAATATTTTAACTGGTCATTTTATTATTATCATTGTTTGTCCATCGTTTTGTTCTTCTTCTAAATATTGTTTTTATTGTTTCATTTTTTTTTTCATGAAGGATTTGAAAGATAAAATTTGAAGGCTATTGAATCATTTCTTCCAAACAGATCAAACATGACCGAGGTTTACTGTTTGGCAGATTACAACAGAAATTTTTGACGACAAACCATAACGACGTTTCTTGATTTGGTTTTTCTCGAATTTGAGAAACTTTTTTCTAGATTTAATTGTTTAATCTCAATACTATCCAGATTAAAATATTTTAACTAGTCATTTTGATTTTATTTTTGTTTGTCCAACACTTTGTTCATCGAACAAATATTGTTTTTCATTTTTCTTTCATAAAGGCTTTTTGAAGAATAAAATTTGAATGTCATTGAAAATCATGGAATTTTTAACTCATTATTAGCGGTTATTTCAGGATTATTTTAATGAAAGATTGACTACCATCACATGATAAAAAACTTCTTGTTTTTTATGATCCCCGATATGGTTTAGTTATTAAACCAAATTTATAAGTTCATAAACATTTAAAAATTTCAAGAATAGAGAACATCGTCCAATGTTAAAACCTTTAACACTATTTGTGATTATAACATTGTAAGAACTGAACATATTGTTATACTGAAATATCGTTGTTGCTTCATAACTCTCTATTTAGAGAATGGTTATCACATAGATTGAAACGGCTGTAAAAGAATTCGAAATTTCAAACGCAAATATAAAAAATGTATTTGCACTTCCACTGAATGTTTTTGAAATCATCTACAATTTGTGATTCATTTTCGTAACAATTTAAATCATTATTAACGGTTGTTTCAAGATTAATTTAATGAAAGATTGACAATGACATATGATAAAAACATGTCATTATTGTTTCTGTTTCCCGATATGGTCTAGCTGTTAGACCAAATCCATAAGTCCATAAACCTCTAAAAGTTCTGAGAATAAAAGAGGTTCAGGATAAACCTTTCCAATGTAAAACACTTTAGCACTATTTGTGATTATAACATTGTAAGAACTGTACATTGTAGAGAAATATCGTTGTTGCTTCATAACTCTTTATTTAGAGAATGGTTCATCACGCAGATTGAAATGGTTGTAAAAGAATTCCGAAATTTCAAACGCAAATATAACGACAGTTAAAAAGAAGGTCTTTGAACTTCCATTGAAGTTTTTCGAAATCTCAGAGACAATTTGTGATCATTTCCATTGAATTTACTTTTCATCACAATTTATTTCATTATTAACGGTTGCTTCAAGATTAATTTAAAGAAAGATTGACGCTGACGTATGATAAAAAAACATGTTGTCGTTATTGTTTCTGTTCTCCTATATGGTCTGGCTATTAGACCAAATCCATAAGTCCATAAACCCCTAAAAGCCTAAACGCCTAGATAAACCTCGTCCAATGTAAAAACATTTTAGCACTATTTGTAATTGTAATATTGAAAGAGGCAAGATTGCTTCGATTTTCAAGTTAGGAACTGTAAATATTATAAAGTTATAGAGAAATAATGTTGTTGCCTCATAACTCTTTATTTAGAGAATATTTTATCACATAGATTGAAATGGCCATAAGAAAAATTCCGAAATTTCAAACACAAATATAACAGTTAAATAAAGATCTTTTAACTTCCAATGAATTGTTTTTGAAATCTCAGGAACAATTTGTGATTCCTTTTCGTAACAATTTAAATCTTATTAATGGTTGTTTCAAGATTAATTTAATGAAAGATTGACGATGACATGTGATAAATTAATTGTTGTTGTTGCTTCTGTTCCCCGATATGATCTAGCTATTAGACCAAATCCGAAGTCCATAAACCTGTAAGGGCCTGTAGTATCAAAGTCCAGAGCGCTAGCCAACTGGCCATCTGGCCGTAGCCAATGAAGGAAGAGAATATATATATATATTTTGTTCTAATGCAGTTAGCAAGCACTTATACAATTGTCTAAGAAAAGAATATGCATTCCATGCAAAAAAAAAATTCAAAAGTTAATGAATTAATTTTTCTAATAAGAATATTCAAGATTAAAACAAAAATAACAAATTAAACATTTTTAAAAACATTAAAAAATTATTCGCACCAAACGCAAACAAAGCACATCTTCTTACTCTACTCGTCTTTCCGCAAGCATGAAAGAAGCCCCATTTTTCACTCTAATCCTTCCATTTTACCCGAATAGGCGATGGGAAACCATACATTATGATTTAAAAGACATATTGGGCAGAGAAAGCAATTGACAAAAAATTGAGCGTTATTTTTGTAGAACACTTTCCCCCCATGTTCTGAAAGGATTTAAGCGTTATGAGTGGCCGTTATCCGAAATCGAATGCTTCGTAACCAAATTGTAGACAACGGCAAAATGTCTGCTAAATGCTGGTTTATCGGAATATCGAGTCACATCATAAACCTTTAAGCACATCGGAAACTTTGCCGAAAATTACTTCGGGCATAAGCCCTTTTGTAGCCTGTTTTGTGAAAGTAATGACTGGTGTGGTGACTTGCTAACCCACCGAATTCTACCATCCTTTGCTGCAAGTTCCTATTCCGGATAGAATGTAAAACGGAACATTTGTTCCAATGTAGTAAGTGAAATGGAAATGTGGAAACTGAAATTAGTATAATGGACAAAGTGTATAGTTTGTTTTCTGTTATAAACAATTTATTACATTATGGTAAATATTTCATAAAATAATCTATACATGGCATACGTATTAATTCCAAACATTTTTATTCTTTTACTAAAAATAGGAATTTTTATTTAGTATACCAATTTTTATCAAGTAATATAATCCAGTGTAACTGCAAATTTTCTTTAGATCTACGTGCTGTTCTTCGTTTACAGTCAATTTTGGTTTGCTTGAATTGTTTATTCTGCCTAAGCGGCATTGCAAACTTTAACAATGAACAAACATGTAAAGTTCAGTAACTTATAAAATTCTTTTCCTTATACTTATTTTTTAAAATCATGCTAAACTTAACAAATTTCGAACATCCGAAAACGGGGAGTGGAAAATTCATTTCAGAAGAAGCGGTCGGTAATTCTGACGGTAAAGCTTAGACTGGCTCTTGATGTTCATTCGAACCAATAAAACTTGAATGGCGCTGGGAACTGCAAGTTTCGGGTTCGAATCGCGGCGGTGCCAGGGGTATGCTTGCAAGGGTTCGAATCCACTTTATGCCGTACCTGTCCCGGTCTCATATGATCGTAGAGCATCACAGTGCCCAATCGGACTTTTCACCATCATCATTCCCAAACTGTAACGGGAGCTCAGCTCTAAGCACACTTCTGTGGTTTGGTGTCGAAGTAGTAGTAATTATACCGGGACCTACAGTTTAATGGAGATTGTCGCCTACTAACAAAAATCCATGACATCGACATGATTCGAACCTGAAGCCTGTGGTATGAAAGGCCAGGGCGCTAGCTAATTAGCCATCAGGCAATGAAGAAGAATATGCATTCCATGGAAAAGAAGTTTCAAAAGTTAATGAATTATTTTTTTAATAAGAATATTTAAAATTTAATAAAAATTAACAAGTTTAAAAATAATTTTTAAGAACATTAAAAAATAATTCTGTAAACTATTCAAAAATAAAAAATAAAAAATAATTAAAAACATAAACTTCATAAAAACCTGTGGTACCATAGGCCAGAGAATTAACCCATTGGTCATCAGGTCGAATCGAATGAAGAAGAATATACATTCCATGAAAAGAAGATTCAAAATTAATCAATTAATTTTTCTAATAAGAATATTCAAAATTTAAAAAAAAAAATAACAAGTTAAAAATATTTTTAAAACATTAAACAAATAATGTTAAAAAATATTCAGAAATTTTGAAAAATCTTTAAAAACATTGTTCGTATCAAGTGCAAACAAATCACATCTTCTCTACTCGTCTTTCTCAAGCGTGAAAGAAGCCCCCATTTTCACTCTAATCCTTTCATTTTCCGAATAGGTGATGGGAAACCATACATTATGATTTAAGAGACTTATTGGCCAGAGAAGGCAATTGACAAAAATTGAGCGCTATTTTTGCAGAAAACTTTCCCCATGTTCCGAAAGGATTTAAGCGTTATGAGTGGCCGTTATCCGAAAT
The DNA here is from genome assembly GCA_021605095.1 of Caerostris extrusa. Taxonomy (NCBI): domain Eukaryota; kingdom Metazoa; phylum Arthropoda; class Arachnida; order Araneae; family Araneidae; genus Caerostris; species Caerostris extrusa. The sequence continues at coordinate 9,001 of BPLR01017598.1, read as the reverse complement.
CGAATGCTTTGCAACCAAATTATAGACAACGGCAAAATGTCTGCTAAATGCTGGTTTATCGGAATATCGAGTCACATCATAAAGCTTTAAGCACATCGGAATCTTTGCCGAAAATTACTTCAGGCATAAGCCCTTCTGGAGCCTACTTTTGTAAAAGTAATGACTGGTCTGGTGACTTGCTATCCCACCGAATTCTACCATCCATTGCTGCAAGTTCCTATTCCAGATAGAATGTAAAACGGGAACATTTGTTCCAATGTAGTAAGTGAAATGGAAAACTGAAATTTGTGTAATGGCAAAGTGTATAATTTGTTTTCTGTTATAAACAATTTATAACATTATGGTTTATTTCGTAAAATATTCTATACATGGCATACGTATTAATTCCAAACATTTTTATTCTTTTAATAAAAATAGGGATTTTTATTTAGTATACCAAGTATTATCAAGTATTATAAGCCAGTGTAACTGCAAAATTTCGTCAGATCTACGTGCTGTCCATCGTTTACAGTCAATTTTGGTTTGATTGAATAGTTTACTTTTCATAAGTGGCACTGCGAGCTTAACAATAAACGCCTATATGAAATTCAGTAACATTATCCCTATAAATTCTTTTTCTTACTATGTAACATCTATCTCCCTACACTCATTCTAAACATAACAAATTTCGAACATCCGAAAACGGGGGAGTGGAAAATTCATTTCAGAAGAAGGGGTCGGTAATTCTGACGGTAAAATCTAGACTGGTCCTTGCTGTTCATTCGATTCAATAAATCTTAAATGGCGCTGTTGATTCGAACTACAAGTTTCGGGTTCGAATCCCGGCGGTGCAAGGGGTTTGCAAGGTTCGGAATACACTTTAAGCCGTAGGTGCTGGTCTCATATGATCGTAGAGCATCACAGAGCCCAATCAGACTTTTCACCACCATTATTCCCAAACTGTAAGGTGGCAGCTCAGCTCTAAGCACAGTGATGTGGTGTGGTGTAGAAGTAGTAGTAATTATACCGGGACCTACAATTTAATGGAGATTGTAAACCACTAACAAACATGCATGACATCGACATGGATTCGAACCTGAAGCCTGTGGTATGAAAGGCCAGGGCGCTAGCTAATTAGCCATTAGGCAATGAAGATATGCATTCCAGAAAAAGTAAGTTTTTGAAACTTAATGAATTAATTATTCTAAAAGAATGAATTCTAATGAAGAATAATATGAATAATAATATTCTAATAAGAAGAAGAATATTTCCAAAAAGTTTCAAAAATTAATGAATTTTTTTTTAATAAGAATATTTAAAATTTAGAAAAAATTTTAAAACATTTTTAAAGAACATAAAAACTGTAAACTATTCAAAAAAAAAAAAAATATTTAAAACATTATTCCATATGTCCAAAAACTTCTAAAAACCTGTCCCTACCAAAGGCCAGAGTGTTAGCCAATTCGCCGTCAAAGAAAGCAGAAGAAGAAAATGTATTCCATGAAAAAAGTTTAAAAAAGTTAATGAATTAATTTTTCTAATAAGAATATTTAAAATTAAAAAAAAAAATAACGAGATAAAAATATTTTTAAGAATATTAATAAATAATTAATAAAAAACTTTTCAGGAAAAAAAAAATCTTTAAGAACATTATTCGCATCAAGAGCAAACAAAAGCACATCTTCTCTACTCGTCTTTCCACAAGCCTGAAGAAGCCCCATTTCTCTCTAATCCTTGAAATTAGTATAATGGCCAAAAACTGTAGTTTGTTTTCTGTTATAAACAATTTATAACATTATAGTTTATTTCATAAAATGAGTGTATTTATGTATGTGCTATAGAAGGAATACGTATTAGTTCCAAATATTTTTATTCTTTAAATAATAATAGGGATTCTTAGATCCCTAATCACTTAGCACAAATTATCAATCTTTAAATAAAAATATATTCTTTTTTTCCTAATTGCTTAACAATTTAACTATCAATCTTTAAATAAAAACAAGTAATATAAAAATAAAATTTAAAGTCGATTCCTATTTTTTCCACTACTCTGTGCAGGAAGTCCTTTATAAATAATTTTCATTCATTTTTTTAAGTCTATCTGACGCCATCTATTAGTAGATATATGCAACTCAAATCTAAAAAAAAAATTAATGAATTAAGTAAATTTAATTAAATAATTAATATTTGAAAAAATTGTTTTAACTCAAGTGTCATCCACTACAAGTTAAAAAAACGTATTTGATTTTGAGTGGATGAATAAAGGTATTTTATAGATGATTGAAAATTTGAACAAGATATATATATAGGGAGAGTGTGAACTCATAAAAGGAGTGAATAATAATTCTTTTCCTAATCGCTTAGCACTAATTTTCAATCTTCAAATAAAAATAGGGATTTTTGTTTCCTATTATAATTCACTAATTATTATCAATGTTTTAATAAAAATAGGAATTCTTGTTTCCTAATCATTTAGTACTAATTATTGTCATAATTACTTATTTTATTCACAAAGATGGTACTCTGATTCTGAACTCAGATTGATGTAGTGTAACAGTTCTACGAACTGTAGAGTATTTATTAACTTATTTTATAAAATCGTTTGAAATTCTACAGTTTTTTATTTTATTGAATCAGATTCTTTTTCTTTTTTATTTCAGTTTTGAGCGATAACTGAAGAGCCATGCTTCCTCTTACGCACTTTCAAGCGGACCCTTCAGCGTTCGTGAAAAATGGTCAGTTTTCTTACTGACCGTCACCTGGAGAGGAAGTATATGTCGCGCAATCCTGCGCATAGCCAAGTTTCTGATTTTCGACTTAGAAGTGGATTCCTTCTAAGACTATAGTATCTGTATCTTTTTTTATTTAAATATGTTAAATAATTCTCAAACCTGTGCCACAAGTATCTCAACCCAACCGCATCCATTTACAAACTGAATCTCCAACCAGCACATACGATCAAATTGATAAACCTAAACACGGTTCAAGCCCACCCAGAAACGCGTCGGTTCTTAATTTTGCTCTAAAACAGCTGGAATGTGAGCAACCGTTTACCACAGTTAAAAGGAGCTTTCGCTTGACTATAGACGCGAGAAATTTTTATACACCTTTTCTACAATCGCTGACAACAACTCTCGTTTCTGAAAATAATGACTTCAACAATGCCAACGAAATGAAACCTTGTCCCTCCCCCTACATGCTAGCTGCGTATGTTGCAACTTAAGGCATAAGATAATATTCATGACAGAAAATGACTGATTTAGCCATGCTTCCTCTTACCCACTGGCAAGAGCGACCTCTGCGGCTCTCAAGAGAAATGGTCAGATGGCCTACAGACCCAAAGCAAAAGTGTATTTCTCACATTTGCGCTTATCCGAGTTTCAGATTTTTGGCTTAGAAGTGGAGTCCTTCCACGAATCGTATAATTATCTGTCTTTAAATGTATTAAATAATGTATGTTTCTAATTGTATACGTGTGGTGTTTGTGCGTGTATGAATAAATCTGTGACCCAAGAATCTCAATCTAGCACATCCATTTGCAATCTGGTTGTCCACACACAACTGCAGCTTACCTTTACATCTAACCGAAAACTAAAAAGGGCTGAAGTTCACCCTATAATACCGCAGTTTCTAATTTTGATCTAGGACAGTTGAGGGGAGCTGGAATTTATACAATCTATTACCGTACCGTAGTTGATACTACCAACTACAGTAACAATGCAGTAGTATACCAACTACGGTAATAGGCAATTAGCATAGTTGGTAAAGAAACTTGAACCTGACTATAGACGCGAGACACAGCAAAGGGCGGAAGTTTTTAAGCCAATAAACTCCCCGCCTCCATGCCTTTTCTTCCCATTCGAACGTTTTGCTTGTGATAAGATTAGATGAGAAAGGGATGAATGCCTTTAAACGACCATTTCACGGTAGTTTGCACATTATTTATAATTTTACGGTTTTTTTTTTTGGTTTTTTTTATAAATTTATAGCACGTACCTTTTATAAGATCGTTTGTAATTCTATAGTTTTTTTGTTCTATTCTATTTTTTTTAATTCCTTTCACGTGCCTTTTAAAAAATCGTTTGGATTTCTATAGTTTTTATTTTATTTTATTTTCTTTTAATTCCTTTCACGTGCCTTTTTTAAAAATCGTTTGGTTTTCTATAGTTTTTATTTTATTTTATTTTTTTAATTCCTTTCACTTATTTTTTTTAAAAATTGTTTGTATTTCTATAGTTTATTTTTTATTATTTTTTTTTTTTTAATTCTTTTCACGCGATTTTAACATTTATTGTTTTTATTTTTATTTATTATTTTATTAGATAGATATTTTTATTTATTTTATTTTTATTTATTTTTACAAAATCGTTTGGTTTCTATAGTTTTTACTTCATTTAATTTTTTTAATTCTTTCACGTACTTTTAAAAATCGTTTGAATTTCTATAGTTTTTTTTTATTTTATTTTTATTTTTTTAATTCCACTCACGTGTTTTTTTATTTAAAAAATTGTTTGTATTTCTACAGTACATTTCTATACGTACTTTTTAAAAAATCGTTTGAATTTCTATAGATTTTTTATTTTATTTTATTTTTTTAATTCCTTTCACGTGCTTTTTAAAAATTGTTTTTTTATTTCTCTTTCTATTTTTTTTAATTTTATTTTTTTTTAATTCTTTTCACGCGATTTTTACATTTATTATTTTTATTTATTATTTATTATTTTATTTATTTTTTTTTTTATTAGATAGATTTTTTATTTGTTTTATTTTTATTTACTTTTACAAAATCGTTTGGATTTCTATAGATTTTACTTCATTTATTTTTTAATTCTTTCACATACTTTTTTAAAAAATCAAGTTTGGATTTCTATAGATTTTACTTCATTTATTTTTTTTTAATTCTTTCACATACTTTTTTAAAAATCGTTTGAATTTCTATAGTTTTTATTTTATTTTATTTTTAATTCCTTTTACGTGCTTTTTATTAAAAATTGTTTGTATTTCTACAGTTTTTTATTTTTTTTTTAATTCTTTTCACGCGGATTTTTACAAAATCTTTTGGATTTCTATACTTTTTACTTCATTTAATTTTTTTAATTCCTTTCTCGTGCCTTTTTAAAAAAATTGTTTGGATTTCTATATTTTTATTAAATTTATTTATTTATTATTATTATTATTATTATTATTATTTGTTTTAGCTGCACGTTGCCACGTCAGACGTTAGTTAACATTCATGACAGAAAATGACTACAACCAACATATAGTTAAAAATTATGTTGTTTTTTTATTTTAAATAATATTTTCATAGAATCTAGCAAATAGTAACATTTGCAAACAACCCGAGAAATATGCCAGAAAAAAATGGCTTTGACCTAGATATATAAAAAGTATCCAACATTTAACCGAAACAATCTAACTTTTTTGTGTGTTGCCAAAGGTAATAACAGAAACTACAATAAAAATTTCTTTTTCATATGCGCTTAATACAGCTGCCGTTTACACTACGCAGAACAGCGAAAGGGCAGTTTTTAAGCTAATAAACTCCCCCTCCCCTTCTTTTTTTCTTCCCATTCGAACGTTTTGCCTGTGATAAGATTAGAAGTGAGAGGGATGAATGTCGTTAAGCGACCATTTCACGGTCGTTTGCACGTTATTTATGATTTGAATGGCGAATCCGAGGAGCCATTTACAGTGAATTTCTCGAGTCGACTTTTCAGAAAATGGCTTCATGAAAGATTAGAAAAGAGGTGTGAATATTCCGAAAGTGGTTTCTAGTTACGGAAGAAAAGTTTTCCCTTTGTTTATTTATTTTTTAACTACGAGTGTATTGCTTATTTTTCTCCTTTAATGTGATAGCATAAAACGATAGTTATGCAATCTTTCCGACGAGTTTCTTTTATTTATTATATAGAGTTTCATTTTTTCTGCACCTTTTATTTCCGTTTCATTTAATAAACTTAAAATTAATCGCTAAACTCATGGCTATTAAAAAATAAATAAATAAATACTTTATTTATTCACGTTATAAAAATTTACTAGTAGAATTGTATAGTTATATATTTGCGCCTGACTTCTTTTATCGATAAAAAATATTTTGTAGCTTTCAAATATTTGGAACTTATCCATTGAATTTTTTTTTAATAATGAAAAAAATTTTAATCATAACCTGTTTAGGTGATTATAATCAAAAGCATTATTTACTGCTTTAGTTTCATTAATTATATTTTTTTTACTTTTTAAATCAAATAAATAAATATGTAAATTCATATAATATAAATTAAATTATAATACGTTTTAATATAATTAATTGTTAATCATTTTTTTTTTATGAAAGCACTTTCTACTTTTTATAATTTAATTTTAAACCATGATATAACGGTTTAAATCTAGATTTATGAAATTATCCCGATTTGATCAGGTTAATAATATATATTATGCCCGATTAGTATACTGTAGCTTTATGGCAACTTGCATCTGCAATTCAACACTACTGAAACCAATCATAAAATTATCATGGCTCACATGAAAGGAGTGTTTTTTTTTTTTTTTTTTTTCCAATTCCTTCTATTAGCTCACACTCTCCCTATATATATCTTGTTCAAATTTTCAATCGTTAATAGCATACTTTTTATTCATCTACTCAAGTTCAATTGCATTTTTTAACTTGTAGTGGATGACACTGGATGTTAATAGAGTTTTTTTTTTCAAATATTAATTCAGTAATTGAATTTTAGTTTTTTTTAGATTGAAGTTGCATATATTTACCAATAGATGGCGCCAGATAAGCTTTAAAAAATGAATGAAAATTATTTATAAAGGACTTTCTGCAATATATTGAAAAATGTAGGAATTGACTTAAAAATTTTTTTTTTTACATTACTTGTTAGTTAGCAACTTATAGAAATTACTATGACCATAGTCATAATGGTCAATGACCACCTGGTCTATTGTCACTAGACTGATCAATTGTAACCATGGGCAATAGTCAACATGGTCAATGGTTTTACCACGGCTAAATGTATATATTTTTTCTTTTTGTGCATACATATAAATAACACATTTAAAGAAGAAGATATTTAGAAAAAATTTAATAATTTCAAATGATTGCAATGAAAAAAAAAAAGAGTCTTATATATTCAATTAAATATAATACGGGCATTGATATAATCTTCATCATATTTTGAAAAAATATAAAATAATATTTTAAAGCTTTAATCAATCTTATACAGATGTTTTCGTATAAAAAAGTTAAACTCACATTAAATTTGTACGTTGGGATTAAAAAATTCTAAAATATTTTTTTTCAAACACAGCTTGCTATATTAAATAAAATGGACACTTTATAATATATTCGTATTATATAATTATATTCGTATTATATAATTATAATAACTTGAATATTCTAAACAGTTGATATACGTATATATTTATAATATTCATTATAATTTAAAAATTTCACAATTATTGATTCATATTAATTTTAGACTAAAATTTAAGAATTCTTTTTCGAACACAAGTTTCTACATTAAATAAAATCGTTTGTTTAGAATAATCCTGTTATATATTTATAATAACGTGAATATGCTAAACAGACGATATATATATATATATTCATCATATTTCATATTTTGTGATGATGATGATATTATATATATCATCCTATGATGTATGATGATATTTTGAAAAACAAATAATAAAAAAAAAAATTTTTAAAGTCAATTCCTACTTTTTTCCACTATATTGCAAAAATCCTCTATAAATAATTTTCATTCATTTTTTTAAGTTTATCTGGAGCCATTTATTGGTAGATGTGTGCAACTTAAATAAAAAAAAAACTAAAATCAATTAATTAAATTTAATTAATGAATTAATATTTGAAATTATATTTGAATATTTTATTAATATTGTATTTGAAATATTATATTATATTCGAATATTTAATTAACGATTGAAAATTTGAACAAGATATATGTAGGGAGTGTGTGAGCTAATGGAAGGAATTGAAAAATAAAGAAAATACTTTCAAATTATAATAAATCGTATAAATGTTTTTCGCTTACAAATTAAATTCATTAATGATGAATTAATATTCTAGAACCTTTTTAGCAAACACAGCTTGCTAGTTAAATAAGTAAATCGTCTGTTTAGAAATATCATAGAGCATTATAAACAGACGATTTTACCATTTCACGCTTATTAATTATAATAGCGGGAATATTCTAAACTGGTGGTAATACATATAATATACTATATAATTAAAACAGTTCTTCAAATTAGAAGCTTGTGTAGAATATATTCTAAATTCTATCCAATATACTAAAGTATTGTTTGAATTTTACACAATTTAAAGAATGAAGAGAATTATCAACTTATTATTAAGTTCACATCTTTTCTAAATTAAAAATTGATTTAAAAAAATGGCAAACACTGCCTTTTAGTTCAGTAATTTAATACTAAGATTATCGAAAAACTACAGTTTTCATTCTTACTTCCACTTCCGTGATTGTATCCCTACAGAAACGGAAAAAAAAAAAAAAAAAAGAAACGTATTCCTATATTTCCTCTCTGCCGCTTATTAAAACCAGAACATATATATGTATATTATCTTCATCATATTTTGAATAAATATAAAAAAGAATATTTTTAAACCATATTAAATATTACAAATGTTTTTATATAATTTAACTAAATTAATTTGTATGCCTCACATTAATTTTTGGATTAAAATTCTAGAATATTTTTTAAAATACAATTTCATTAAATAAAATCATATATTTGAATATTTGCGTTATATAATTATAATAGCTTGAATATTCTAATCAGACTGATATATATAATATATATATAATTATATAATTATTATAGTTGTTTAAATTTAAGGGGTTGTTGTTTATTCTAAAGCCTATCAGTATAATAAAGTAAATATTATTTGGAATTTCACTCAAGAAGAATTATCAAATTTTATTATTAGTTCATTTTTAACACGCTTTTATTAGTTTCACCCGTATGAGCAATACGTAAC
>BPLR01017597.1:0-75405 GCA_021605095.1 Caerostris extrusa | reverse complement strand
GTATATCTGTTTGATACTAAAAAATTATTGCAAACAATGTGTCCATATTAATATTTCATAACTGTGATATATTTTTTTCTGCTTTCAAAATAATGTTGTTGTTATTATTATTAGTACCCATCGAATCCTTTGCAAATAAATAACGTTTGTTCAATAATAACATTTGCATTATTCGATTAACATGGGACAGTTTCTAAAATGAAAAGAAATTAAAAAATTTTCTGACGTTGGGTTCAAAAGATAATGTTATTCATGGTGTATATCAATCGGATGCAAGGCTTCGAATATACTTGAATACTGGTCCTGTTTTTTATCACAAAGTAATTATAATTGCATTTCAGATAAGTTCGTAACCCGTAAAAGGGAGGCAGATACTGTAAAGATTAAGAATGGTAGAATACAACCTTTCCATTATAAAACTACCTTATCATTTATTACAAAGTAATTAGAATGTATTCGAAATAAACATGGAATCCTGAAGATCAAGATTGCGAGAATCCCCCTTAAGACTGAGTGATTAAACGCACCTAATGAGTGCTAAATATATTTTCCATTTATTTATGAAAAGATCGCATGAATCACAATGGAATTACACTGAAGTGACAAAAGTCATGGGATAGCAATATGCAAATTTTCAGATGGCAGTAGCATCGCGTAGAACAGGTATAAATGCGCAGTGCTTTCGCAGAGCTTTCATTTCTGTTCAAGTTATTCATGTGAAGAGGTTTTGACGTGATGATGACCGCACGACGGGAATTAACAGACTTTGAACGCGGAATGTTAGTTGGAGCTAGACGCATGGGTCATGCCATTTCGGAAATCGTTAGGGAATTCAACATTCCCAGATCCACTGTGTCAAGAGTGTGCCGAGAGTAGTGAAATTTCAGGCATAACATCCCACCATGGACAGCGCAGTGGTCGACCGCCTGCACTTAACGACCGAGACCGGCGACGTCTGCAAAGAGTCGTAAATTCTAACAGACAAGCAACACTGCGTCAAATAACCGCAGAAATCAATGTGGGACGTACAAGGGACTTGTCTGTTAGAACTGTGCGGAGAAATTTGGCTTTCTTGGGCTATTCCAGCAGAAGACCGACTCGAGTGCCTTTACTGACAGAACGACATCGCTTGCAGCGACTCTCGTGGGCACGTGAGCATATCGGTTGGTCCCTAGATGAATGGAAAACCGTGGCCTGGTCCGATGAGTCACGATTTCAGTTGGTAAGAGCTGATGGTAGGGTTCGAGTGTGGCGCAGACCCCACGAAGCCATGGACCCAAACTGTCAGCAAGGCACTGTTCAAGCTGGTGGTGGCTCCGTAATGGTGTGGGCTGTTTTTTCATGGCATGGACTTGGTCCTCTGGTGCGACTGGACTGAGCATTGACTGGAAATGCTTATGTTCAGCTACTTGGAGATCACTTGCAGCCATTAGTGGACTTCATGTACTAACCACGATGGAATTTTTATGGATGACAATGCACCATGTCACCGGGCCACAACTGTTCGCGATTGGTTTGAAGAACATTCTGGACAATTCCAACGAATGATCTGGCCACCCTAGATCGCCCGACATGAATCCCATCCAGCATTTATGGACATCATCGAGAGGTCTGTTCGTGCCCAAAAATCCTGCACCATCAACGTTTTCACAATTATGGACGTCTATCGAGACAGTATGGCTCAATATTCCCTGCAGAAGACTTCCAACGACTTGTCGAGTCCATGCCACGTCGAGTTGCTGCACTTCGCCGGGCGAAAGGAGGGGCGACACGATATTAAGAGGTATCCCATGACTTTTTGTCACTTCAGTGTATTTTTGTAAAGAAAAACAAACTCTAAACAACCAAAAATCTTGCATTAAATACACAACGCGTTCTTTATCCACTGAAGCAAAACATTTCTACAAATACAACTAAAGACAGCAGCTTTGTTGCCAAAACAAGAAGTCCAAAACCACAATTTATTTTTCGAAAAGAAAAAAAAAGATTCCAAAACAGAGCAAAGTAAAAAAAAAAGGTCGAATGGAAAAATATTAATAACCTCATTTATATTCCTTCTTCATTTATTCGTATTCTAATTCAGTGCCGTCTTCCCAATAAAGATCGTCAAACAACATTCGAAATCGGTTCATTACCTTTAAGCAGCGGTCGGACAGAAAGAGAAATAAAAAGAATAAAAAAGCAAAGCAGAAAGAACAATAAAAAACTCCCAGCATGCATGGCGTGTTGGATTTCTTCCCCTCTGTATCTTCTTTATCCATAATTAATTTATTTCTGACTTTTCGGTTGTCGACGATTCTCGTGTCCTGCTGTACAGCGGGCTTTTCATGGGTGCTTTTCCGCCAAATGAATAATTCCTATCCACAAAGAACCACACACTGCATGGTTTCTTTATAATTAAGTTTTCCAGCAATGTTCCCTTTTTGTAATTGAATTTAAGGAGTTCGGGAGGTATGGTCTTTTGTACTTAATTTTTTTTTTTTTTTTTTTTTTAACTTTGAGTTTGTTTACCTTTATGCCATTTGGTGTATGGTATATGTATTTTTCCAAAGTTTCTGCAATGTTTTTACAACTAATTGATTTTTTTTTTTAAAGTTTAAAAAAAGTAAAAATAAAATACTTTTTGTATGCAAAATATGCTCTCCCAGGCCTTTTAAAAAATGTAACAAAAATTAATTTACGTATAATGGATCTTGGAAACTCTTTGTTTAAAAATGGAATTGTGTTTTTGTTTTAATACCAAATTTTTGTTGTTAGTTAGTGTTGCTTTTTTAATCTTTTGAAAGAATCTTTTCAACTGTAGTTATTTTTTAACTGAAACCTAATGCAGATTATCACCTTTAAAATTTGATTCCTTTTCTGCAAATGTATTTTTACAAAACTTCACATAAGCAATTCTTCCAATTCTAGATTAAATGATTTAAAACTTAACAACCAATTATTATTTTATATTTTTTATCATTAACCAAGTTTGATTATCATAGAAAGAAAGACAAGGAAAAAATAATACCATATCAAAGAGAAAAAAGTAATTTATTATTTTTAATATCAGCATAATAATTTCCGTATGCAGCTTCTCAACTTCTTTATTAATAGAAGAATCCCATGTTTCCCATGCTTGCCATAAAAGGCGACAAAAATGTATACCCAGTGTTCGGGGGTAAAACCGGGTGAGGTAAAGTCAGACTTCACCCTTTGGGTACCCTATGTCTTTGTGCAGCAAGGTCAAGAACAAAAAGAAGCTGCATTTTTTACCCTTTATCATAACTTGTCGTTTTAAAAACACGGATTCATAGACTTGGTATAGATGTTGCGGTCAACCAAGTGGGATAAAGAAATAACAACATTATTAGAAGATATTCTCTAAATAAGATTTCGAGAAATTATTGGTTTTAAAATGTTTCAAACTAAGAATTAAAATTCTAAAAAGTTTACTAAAATAACCTACAAGTTTAAAATTTTTGCTACTTAGATTTTGGGTTTACCGCTAAAATAAAATATTTAAATAGGAAGCCGTAACTACTACTGTGCCCAAAAGTAAGACCAATTTTTTTTTTTTTTCAAAAACTCTTTATTTATTTTTCCAAATTTATTTCCTCGCCTTCAAAGTAATCCCCGGACACAACTCCCTTATGCCAAATTTATTCCAATCCTCATGGACAGGATGGCCTTCAAAGCGTCATTACGATAAGTCCTATTCATTCACGATATGCCCAACACGTTCCTTTGATAACTTTAGGGTCTCAGCTATCTCAATCTACTTCCCTTTACGGTTATCAGAAATTATTTTGTGGACTTTTTTTATGTTTTCGTCGGTAACAGCCTCTTTGGGGCGTCCACTGCGTGCATCGTCCTCTGTGCTCATTTCGTCTCGTTTAAATTTAGCAAACCACTTCTCTACGGTTGATTTTCCTGGTGCAAAGTCCGAATAATCTTTATCAAGCCAAGCCTTGGCTTCAGTAGTATTTTTTGTCGTCAAAAAGCAATGCTTTATTAACACACGAAATTCCTTTTTATCCATTTTTTCAAACTAACAAAAGTTGCTTCACTAAAAATGCTATAACTCATATACTAATAGTGCAACAGCTGTCAGATTTATACACGTGTCTTTTGAAGATTAGGGCTAACTAAAAATTATGTGGATTTAATACTAGTAGCGCCATCTACGTGTCAGCCTACGAACTGTTCAGCCCACTTGTTAGTTGTTACGCTATTAACAATGTTAAAACGTTTAACACAGTTCTTAATATTGTATTGTATAAGGATAAAGATTGATATGGACCTTGTACTATAAAACAACACTTATATACATACTTATCTCATATTTGTAATGTGCATAATTTTTTACTTGAATATAAATGCAAAATAAAATGTGTTTGTGTGGACTTGGAACTCTATACACGCAATGTTAAAATGATCTAATTTGACGTTAATCAGAAATCTACGTGGAATTATATTATTTTAAAATAAACTCTTATTAAAATTAAAACGTTATTTGTCTTAGATTTAGAAAATAAATCTATTAATATATCTAAAAAATTATTTTTCATGTTTTAATTTAAAAAAAAATTCAATAAAATACTTAAATTGTTAATCTAAAAATTGCTTAGTTTAGCACTTTTACAACTAAGTAAAAAATTTTAATGTTTTATGTCTAGCAGTATTCTAGAAAATATACATGTTCAAAATTACACATTTTAAGAAAATAGCATTTAAAGATAATGAGGATGGCCTTCATTCTTTAAGTGATTAAAAATCTTATCTTAAATTTTATTCATTAATTTATAATCTCATTTCTTAAAATAAAAATAATAAATTAATGAATAAAATGAGATTAAAATCACAAAATAGATTTTTAAAATAATTTACAGTACCTTGTCCTTTTATTGCGAAGTAGTATTTACTAAGAGGGGAAAAAATGTCTGTTTTAAAAGAAAAGTATGAGAAATTTTTTTTCCGTATTAGCAACATTTGTGTTGAATGTTTGTGTTAGCTAGCAAAGATCAGATCGATGAATTTTATTATCTAAAATCAAAGAAAATGCTTCGTCTTGTTGGTTTAAATGTTATTTATTGACATTTCTTCTTAGCTAGTTTTAGTTTGAATATGAAAAAAATCTTTACTGCATAAGGAAGATGAGTGAAACTATATAACTATGGTTACTTTACCTTTAATGATAAATTTATTTCCCAATTTTTTACAAAAATTAAGTCAAATCATAAATTTATTTTTTACTCTTTGTTTAGTATTTTTATTTATCTTAATTAATAACAAAAAATATTATTACAACATTTTGTTAGTTATTTCTTGAATAAAAAAAGTTAAGAAATTTTGCTTTGAGTGTTTATTTATAACCTTAACTTTTTTCGATCATTATTGTTTTATATAACATTACATGCATTATCAATAAAAAAATTCAGCATATATAACAATATTCTCATTAATTTTGTATCGAGATTCATCAGCATTACATCACATAATGCATGACTAAAAATTAATGTTATTAGCTTTCAAAAGAATGAAATATATATTCTCATACAATCATTAAATTACTACAGAATTCAAATAAATTTATTTTTATTTTATTATATTTTTATTTACTATTGCAAAGAAAAGTATAAAATTACTTAAATAAAAGATATTAAATTCTTATTTTAAAAAAATCAGTAAGAAAAATAAGTCTATTATATCAATTAGTTAAGCAGAAAGCATATATTGAGCAATCATTTGATTTTTTTTCTAAAAAATTCAGCAATCTTACAAACTATTAATTTCAGTAATCTTGCGAATTATGCAATGCACTATTTCATACAATATAAGATGCAATCTACAGAAATCACTTGATGATTGTTTATAGAAACCTTCATTTCCAGTTTTCTTCCAAAGTATCAGTATAACCAAAATAAATCTCGATGGTATAAAGTCTCCAAATAAAATCCTCCCAACAACCCTTTCTATCTTCTCTTCGGACACGTTCATAGTTCATTCTGCAGACGAGCCTTAATGTCCACTCTCTCTCCAGAGGGAGGCAGGCGATAGCGACCTTATTAGGGGTTGGACAAAGAAGTCAGACGTTCCTTCCACTGACCCCTTTTTCAGAGGATGAGTGGATCGATGGCATCGAGTCAATTACCTGCCATGGACAGATCGCATCCTTCCAGATTTATTCGCCCCACTTGCTCTTTCTTCTTCTTGGATCCCCCTTTTAGGAACATTTGCTCTGAATTTGGGGGTTATTTCGAACGTCGACCCCTTCTGTGTCGCTTGCGCGTGACTTGGTGGTCGTTCTACCTAAGGCGGGTGTGGATGGAGAATTGGATGGACTGGATAATGGTAAATTGGACCCTGAGGGGGGATTGGGCAGGGATGATGGCTTACAGTTTGGGCGATCAAAAGCCAATGGTATTACCACTTGGCTGTTTCTTACTGAATCCTGATAATAAAGAGGGATGTCTTGGTAGAGGTTATTTGATGCTCGTGGAGGGATTTATGGTACGTGAGAGAAAAGCTATTGAATAGTTTGAGGTTTGCGTGGATTGTAAGAAGTTCATTTTTGAATTTTATTTTATGAAATTATGATTGCAAAAGTTCATATTTCCATAGAAAAACATAAAATGAACACGTTCTAAACTACTTTCATTTAGAAAAAATAAACTCTAGAAATGATATTTAATATTTCCTAATTTTTTTAATAAATATTTCGCTAAACTATATTAGACAACCAATTTAACTACTTTCTATAGTAATAAAAAAGTAATTAACAATAGTTAAAAGTAGTTTAGTCTTGTTGAGAATAATTGAAAAAAAAAAAACAAAACAAGCAATGGTTCTCAAACTACATTGAGTTTGAAAGCCATTTATGCAGTATAAAAGCAGGAATCGATTTTCACAGTTCTTTGATACTCGTATATCTAAATTTTGTATCCATCCACAATTACTTACACAAGGATTCTTGTAAAATCCCGTGATTCTTATTTCAAATAAAATTTTTGTTTTACGAATTCAATTGAATGTTTTTCAGTAATTTAATTTTACAAATACTGTACTGATATATATCCTTTTTTAAGTTGTCAATATAGAATGCCTAAAGACAAACAAGCATAGTTTAAAAGAATAACTAAAAAGTAACAATATAATATAAATTATTTTAATTTTTTTAACTATTTTCTTTCTAATGAATGTTTTTGAATTTTGACATTATTTCGATTGCTATCCCAAGTGCTATTATTTTAAATGCCATAATCCCAGACAACCAAAATATCTGACTAATCTTTTAATATTTAAATGCCAGACGGCGAACTGTCAAAATATTGAAAGTCGAAAAGCAAAGAAATTGAGAAATCAAAACTTTTGTAGCCTTCTGATTTATAATGTATTTAACTAATGAAGATAAATTGATTAGTTAAATATAATTAATCACACGCCAGACTAAACCATTTAATCTACATTTAATTAATACATTTATGCAACCATTTTAAGTCACAAATATTACTTACAACTTACATCTTCTTAAAAGTTATATTTGGAATATATATTTTTACATAATTAATTCAGTTAAATATTTAAGTAGGCTGATTTATATAACAGTTATGTGCTCTTTACTTTGAGCATTTCCAACAAAAAAAGACGATATGTCAGTAGTTGCCTTGAACATGTCAGCTGGACTGATCAGCAGTCAGTAAATGTATTGTTGGCAGTTGAAAGTAAGTTTTGTTTAACGTCTGATTCAAGGCAGTAGTACATATGGAATAAACCAGAACTGTCTATTTTATCAACAATATTTTTGAAGTTGGCTATTACAAAAGAGGTGGAATTACTGTCTAGGCAGGTATAATTTTAAAAAGACTTTACGAATATTTACGTCTAGAAAAAGGAACTATGAATAAACCTATTGTTGGGATATTATAGTATTGTATAATATCCTCACAATTGGTTTGACTGAATGATATACTATTGCAAATTTTTTTCATTTTTATAAATGATGATTCCCGTTTTCTTTGTGTTATGTGTGTTGATAATTTTCTTGAAAGGAAAGGTATATACATATATATATATTTAATAAAGTGGATGTCAATGAATGTATTCAACAGAACTAAATCTTTGAGTAATATGCATGGGAATCCATTGGAAAAAAGCCCAATAAATACCTGCTTACAAATAATAATAATAATATTAATAATGATTTATCGTTTAAACAGGAGTGTCAAAATTTGACTCAACATCTGCTTGATAAATTAAACAAAGAGCGAACACAATCGTTATTATTCATGCATTGGAATGAAAAACAGACATTTACATTAAAAAAAAACATGTTCATAAATTTTGTAAACTAATTATTTCGATCATTTTACTTAACCCTTCGATCCTCATAAATTGATGGGGTTTTTTTTTTAACATATATTTTTAAGTAAATTCAATTGTTATTTTTGCTATTGTTTTTTATGTTTATTAAATTGTTATTTTTGAGTTATATTTTTTTTTATTTTTATTATAATATATTTATTTATTTTTATTCAGATTTTTATTTATTAATACTTCTATCAACACAAATTTTATTAGAACTGGTTTTTAAAAAATTTCGTTGTTATTTAATTACAGGGTATTAGTGTGATTCTTTTAAGGTCCTTATTTCCGAGTGACTAACACTCTGGGATTCTGCCCTGCAGGTTTCGGGTTCGAGTCCTGGCGGTGTTATGGATGTTTGTAGAGGTTCGGAATCCACTTTAAGCCGTAAGTTCTTGCCTAATATAACTGGTGGGGTTAGATCTCTATCCTATAAAAAGAAAAACATCTTCTGTCTCAAAATCTGCCCGAAGGCAGACAACCTTGGCCCACCATGGGGCTGTTGCACCAATGAAAAAAAGAAGTTTAACTCTTTTCCTATTCTTAGAAACAATTTTGCAACAATATAAATTAGCAACAAGTAATTAAAATATATTTGAGAAATATTTACCCGCGAAATTTTTTAAAGAAAAATAAAAGTAACATAAGTGACATGGAAGAAAAAAACCTTCGCATGACAAAATCGCACTTGTTCCTATTGTAACTGAACCTGAATGCTTGGCGACAATGAATTGCGAAGCCAACAGCATAGTTTTGTCCCAAAATTCTCTGCTGAGAAGAGACTTCTAGTACATTGTATAACGTAAACAATGTTTTTTCCTTTTGTTTCATTCAAAAATATCTGAAGAAACAGTGCAACATTGAATCAACATGACTGAATTTTTGAAACCATTGAAAAAACTTTGGATTTAATAATTCAGTTTTATTCTTTGAAGTCAAAAATACTTCTATATGTAAAAATGGTCAAAAGGTGCATTTTTATTTTCTCAAAACTGGTTGTTGGAAAAGCAGTTTCAAAAATGGAATGATTCAACAAGTGTTCTAGACAAATATTAAAACACCATTTGTTGCCTCTTTGATATATATTTATTAATGATTTGAAGAGCTAACATATATATCAGATTATGAAGAAAGATCTTTTAAGGATAATTATAAAAACCTGTTCAATATTGGTTAAACTGATTACCTATGCATAATGATAAAACTTATTAAACTTCTAACTATTTATGGTAAGTCAGCAGATAATCTATAATGAAGCTCAGAGCAAAAAGACGGTGACTTAGCCATCATTCAAGACCTATCCAAAAACCTAAACAACCAAAGAATAGTATTTTGAATCTAGAGCGAGATAGAAAGGAATTCCTCATTATGAGTTATTAGGTGAAAAACAAACAATAACTGCTGAAGATTACTGTCAGCAGCTAAGATGCTTAAAAGCATTTCGTCCAAGGAAAACTACCTTCGTACATTAACAGAAAAAGAATTAACCTGAAGCATAACAATGACAAGTTACACATTGCAAGAGTGACTAAGAATTCCCTGGGTGACTTTGACTTGGAAATTGTGCTTCAGTACTCCTGTTCTTTTGATCTTTCACCAAACTTTTAAGAGGCTTTACAGAATCATTTTGCAGGACTTATGTGGACTTCAGGCGAATATATTGAAACAGAGCTAGATTTTTTCTCTTAAAACAAAAATCAAACGAATTTTATATGAACGGCACCCTCAGGGGATGACAATATATCATGGAAAATAATTTTGACTATGTTGGTGATTAAATAAATATATATTTATTAAAGTTTTCCCTTTTATGACAAAACAGGCTTATTGTTATTCTATAACCTTAATTCAAATCGCTATTAGATAGATTTATTTGTGATGGAAAAATATGAACAAAAAATTGAAACATTTTTTCTAATATTGTAAATATTGTAAATTATTGTATATTGTAATCTTATTTTCTAAAATTTTTGAAATAATGTTCTGTAGGAAATGTACAGAAATTCCTCCCATCACACACCTAAAAATATCTAATTGAAAATTTTTAACATAATATGAAAAATAATTATATTTTATAAAACGATCACAGCTTTTTTTCAAATATAAAAGAACTAATCTAACCTTTATGTATGAACAGTATATCCCTTCGTTGTTATTATATACATTGGACATGCCTGTCGGGCAAAAAAGTTTTTGCGTTAATATTCATATTAGCATTTAAATTTTTTAAAGATTGAGATTAAATTAATTTAGAAATTTTGCATAATTTAAATAGCATGAATAACGAAAACTATTTTTAACTTCTCAAATTAAGTTTTTAATTAACTCATTCAAACTTATCCTTCGAAATTAATTTCTTCCTCTTATTGAAATTAATTAACATTAAACTATCCGCACGATTAGCTCTTGATGCATTCGAGTTTTTATTAAACTTGAAACTTCTTAAATTAATAACGGATTTCTAGTCAATTTATCTTTATAAAGCGACTAAAATATAAATCACTCCATCATACATCGTTAGAGCTTAATTAATATTCAATATCTAACGTTCGAATTCTCGCAGCTAACTTCTCGCATCACCAACTAAATTTATAATTTCCTGAGCAAAATGAAATTGACGGTGGAGCGATTACTTTTTCGAGAGTTGTGAAAAATATTTTGTTGCAGAGATAAATTTCCCGATGATCAGCTTCTGAAAATCTTGAAAAGTTTTGTTTTTGGGTGACAAAATAAAGTACTTCGATTGCCGATCTCTTTCTCCTGTAACGACAAATTGTTCTGGGCTAAAAATAACGACATGACGCCATTTGTCACATTTGTAACAGCACATAGCTGTTAGGGATCGGAAGATGGATAGGTTTTCTTTGGATTAATGGCTTTTTACAAATCCATGAAGTTAATGGTTATGTTTTCGTGTCAAAGCACACAAATATATAGAAAAGAGACAGAGAAAAAAAGGAATTATGAAATACAGTTATTAAAATTTGGGGACATTTTAATTCCTGTAATTCATAAATACAAAATTATTATATCTAATTAAAAGGATTTTTAAAATTAAATATATTTTATGAAAACACAAAAAAGGCTTCCTTCCTTCCACGAATCTATTATTATATGCCTTCAAATGTGGTAAATATTGTATGTGTTTAGTTGTATGTCCGTGTATGTGTGTGCATACTACTGTGTACGAAAAGTAGACCAATTTTCAATTTAAATTTCCCGGCCATATGGAATTCCAATTTTATTTCCTTTTTTTAGATTGGTGGCACTGTCCTTGACATCTGTGGGAAATTTGGCATCAAAATATTAATTAGTGTTTGAGTTATCCTTGGCTTCGTGAGACGCTAGAACTGATTCCGACGATTTTTGAAATGTCTGAATTAATTGAGCAAAGAACTTGCATTCAATTTTGTTTGCGGAAACGTATAGAATGTTGCAGAAGGCATTCGGTGAGCATTCCTATATCGGAAAGAAATATTTAGAAAGGTACAAACAGTTAGAATTAAATGGTATAGAAGAAGAAAAAACATTAAGAAGGGCGTGAGTGCTTGCCTGCTTGTTTGCTTCTATAATCTTATAGTTGCAGGAAAGTCTGAAGTGTAATTGTGATGAAACTGAAATAGAAAAAAAAAAAGTTCATAAGCTGATAGTATACAAAAGCTTTGCGTCCACAAACGATGAAATAATATTTTTAATACACCAGGGCGTGTGCTTCTTTTTAAATTTGTAGTGAATTTTTTTATAAATACTAAAGTCTTGCAATTAGTTTTTATATATAATTAAAATTTGTATACACACACACACACACACACACACACACACACACACACACACACACACACACACACACACACACACACACACACACACACACACACACACACACACACACACACACACACACACACACACACACACACACACACACACACACACACACACACACACACACACACAATCCAATTTCTCCACATAATTTTGTGATAATTTGAGATCTAACATTTATATTTTTTCTTGACGTTTCTTTTTCTTTTTGTTAAATGTCATGTATGTATGTCTGTTTGTATAAAAATTATCGAAAACGATTTGGTCCATATTAATTTTTAATAACTGTGATATATTTTCCTGTTATCAAAATAATGTTGTCATTATTATTCTTAGTACCCATCGAATTCTTTGCAAATAAATAACGTTTGTCCAATAATAAAACGTTAGTATTAGTGATTATTCCATTAACATGGGACAGTTTCTAAAATAAATAGAAATCTAAAATTTTCCGACTTGGAATCGAAAGGTAATGTTATTCATGGTGTATATCCCTCGGATGCTAGACTTCGAATATGCTTGAATACTGGTCCTGTTTTTTTACCATCAAGTAATTATAATTGCATTTCAGATAAGTTTGTAACCCGGAAAAGGGGGTAGACACTGTAAAGATTACGAATGGTAGAATCACCTTTCTATTATAAAACTACCTTATTTTATTACAAAGTAATTCAGAATGTATTCGAAATAAACATGCAAATTCTGTAGATCAAGATTGTGAGAATCCCCTTGAGACTGAGTGAGTTTCAGTATTGTCTCTGTCAGATTATACGCACCTAATGAGTGCTAAATGCTACCGTGTCCAAAAAGTAAGACCAATTTTCGATTTAAAATTCCGGGACTTATGGAATCTCAAATTTTTAGGTTACTGGCACTGTCCTTGACATCTGTGGGAAATTTGACGTAAAAATATTCGTTAGTTTTTGAGTTACGCTTGACTTTGTGAGACGCTAAAAACTGATTCCGGCGATTTTGGAAATGTCTGAATTAATTGAGCAAAAGAACTTGCATTATTCTATATTTGGTGTTTGCAAACAGTCTATTTACAATTAGAGACCTTGCTGATGATGATGGAATTTAAAAGGATCGGCCAATTCCATTTTGGGCTTCAAACGCGTCAAATCTCAATTGGTACCGAAAACACTGAATGCGTCAGCTCACACTGCATTGATTCTTCGTGACTTTTCACCAAAAATGAATCCCATATCGTTCCACAACCATCGTATTCACATCGTAATACGACTTCTAGATATTCCCTAAACTCAAAAGACCACTCCGAGGACACCGTTTGGAGACGAATGAAGTGATTCAACGTGAATCCCCACGCACTATGAAGACCATCCCTGCCGATGAATTTTTAGGATGCACTGAGGATTGGAAAAAAAGTTGGCAGAAGGGCATTGTGTCCGGAAGGGATTACTTTGAAAGGCGATGAAATAAATTTGGAAGAATAAACAAAGAGTTTTTGAAAAAAAAAAATAATTGGTCTTACTTTTAGGGCACATTAGTATGTTTTCAATCTCTTTTATGAAAAGATCATATGAATCCCAATGAAATTGTTTTTTAAAGAAACAAACTATAAACAACCAAAATCTTGTATTAAATACACAACGTTCTTTATCCACTGAAGCAAAACATTTCTACAAATACATACTAAAGACCACAGCTTTTGTTGCCAAAAGACAGAAGTCCAAAACCACAATTTATTTTTCGAAAAAAAAAAGATTCCAAAAACAGAGCAAAGTAAAAAAAAAAAAAAAAAAGGTCGAATGGAAAAATATTAATAACCTCATTTATATTCCTTCTTCATTTATTCGTATCTAATTCAGTGCCGTCTTCAATAAAGATCGTCAAACAACATTCGAAATCGGTTCATTACCTTTAAGTAGCGGTCGGACAGAAAGAGAAATAAAAAAAAGAATAAAAAGCAAAGCAGAAAGAACAATAAAACTCCCAGCATGCATGGCGTCTTTTGGATTTCTTCCCCTCTGTATCTTCTTTATCCATAATTAATTTATTTCTGACTTTTCGGTTGTCGACGATTCTTATGTCCTCCTGTACAGCAGGCTTTTCATGGTGCTTTTCCGCCAAATGAATAATTCCTATCCACAGGAACCACACACTGCATGGTTTTTCTTTATAATTAAGTTTTCCAGCAATGTTCCCTTTTTTTTGTAATTAAATTTAAGGAGTTCAGGAGGTATGGCCTTTTTGTACTTTAATTTTTTTTTTTTTTACTTTGAGTTTGTTTACCTTTACGCCATTTGCGTGTATATGGTATATGTATTTTTCAAATTTTCTGCGATGTTTTTACAGTTAATTGATTTTTTTAAGTTTAAAAAAAATAAAATAAAATTTTTTGTATGCAAAAATATGCTCTCCAGCCTTTTTAAAAATGTAACAAAAGGAATTTACGTATATAATGATCTTGAAACCCTTTGTTTAAAAATGGAATGGTATTTTTGTTTAATACCAAATTTTTGTTGTTATTGTTTTTTTTAATCTTTTCACAGTAGTTATTTTTTTAAACTGAAATCTAATGCAGATTGTCTCCTTTAACAATTTGATTCTTTTTCTGCAAATATATTTTTTACAAAAAAATTATAAAAAGCAATTCTTCCAATTCTAGATTAAATCAATTATCAACAACCAATTATTTTATATTTTTGCTCATTATCAAAAAATTTGACTATCATAGAAAAGAAAGACAAGGAAAAAAATAATGTTATATCGAATGAAAAAAAAAAAGTAATTTATTATTTTTAATGTCAGCATAATAATTTACGTATGTAGCTCTGAACTACTTTATTATTAGAAGAGTCCGCGTGAGTCGGGTTAGAATAGCTCAACTGTTAGCTCGTGCATATCGTAAAACGAAACTAAAATGGGTACCCAGTGCACGGGTGGTTAAAGTCAGACTTCTCCCATTGGGTTCCCCATGTCTTTGTCACCCGAGGTTAAGGATAAAAAGCTGCATTTTTTACCCGTCATCATGACTCGTACGAGTTCATAGACTTGATCTAGATGTTGCTGCCGACCAAGCGGGATAAGAAACAACAACAACATGTTTTATTTTCACATATTTTAATTTTTTTAATGTTTACTTTCACGTGCACTGCTTCAAAAAAAACCCACTCACTTTAGGTCCACGTCTATCATATTTGTTTATGTTTATCATGCTAATATGATAATATGATCATTAACATGATAAATTTTAAATTAACATGATAAAACATGATGAAGTAAACATGATAACATGTTTTATGTCCACTTCTACTAAACTTTCGTCATCATCTATGAAACTTACATACATTTGCACTGTATTGTCAGCATTTGCATACATACATTTCCACTCGTCGTTTTTAAGACATTAGTTCATAGACTTGGTCTAGATGTTGCTGTCGAACAAGTGTGATAAGAAACGACAACATTATTAGAAGATAACCTCTAATTTAAGATTTCAAGAAATTGTTTGTTTAAAAATTGTTCAAACTAAGAAATAAAATGCTAAAAATTATTGATAAAATAACCTGCAAGTTCGGAATTTTTGCTTCTTAGGTTGGTTTTACCGCTGAAATAAATCACTTAAATAGGAAGCGGTAACTATTAAAATCTCAATGAAGTGAACCAAAAGAGATTACCAAATCTGAATAAATTAACATAAGTATGTCTAATTATAAATTTAATTAATGCATTTTCCTGCCAATAATCCGCTGATTATGCTTTAAAAAACACTTGAATTTCTAATGGGGGATTATAGGCTCCAAAGTTTAATCTGTATGCTTTTTTTCCTTGGAAGTCCAATTAAAAAGTATTTTGCAAAAAATAGCATCTTTAAAATATCCTTTCCCCGCTAAAGACAATCAAGGAAGAATATAAGAATAAAATAATTTTTTTCAAAAATGAAATGAAATATCAATTTGTAAGCATGTTTTTATGAAAGAGACAAGATGTATTGCGAATTATGTGGGGAAAATATTCTAGACAAGTAATAATTAAAAATACTTGTCGATAAGACGAATCAATACAAAACAATATTTTTTTTTTATCTTTACACGAAATATAAAAAACACAATGTTTTTTTTTTTTTTAATTTCAGGGTTTTTAATAGGATATTAAAAATATATTTGAAATTTTCCAACACTTTTTTTTTTTATGTCATGTCATAGAAATGATTTGTCCATAAAGTTAAAGTTTTTTGGTTTTTGTGGCTTTTGTTTTATTTTTGAGAAATAAGTCTTTTTAAATATTCTTTTTCATTCACAAAGATTTATTTTGCTCATATTTCTTAATTTTCTGGTTTTTATTCACTAAAATGTATAAAATGCTAATTTATCACAGTAGTAATAATCCAAAATTCCTTTTTAAAATGCAAAAATGGATTGAAAATATAAGATATCAGTTACTGTTACAAAAACAGAACTTAATAATGCTAAAGAACAACAGGTGGAATAAGTTCAAAAAGGGTTTCAATATTTCACCGTATTATACGAGACGTAGTACACTTTTTTTTTCTCATCGTCCAAAATTATGACAGCGGGTTATACGTTGGGTCTAATTATAGATATAAATTTTCTGTGTACAACTATTTTTAAATTTTCAGATTATTTTTTATTACAAATGAAAATGAAATGTGTGCAAAAAATGATCGTAGAACGACAAACCAAACCAAGCATCGTTATGTTGAACATGCTCCAAGAATTCTTTTTGCAATGTCTGATTGTAATTCAATAGGACAAACTATTTAAAAATACCCTCCTATATCAACTTGCAATTAAAAAATATAATTTTTAAATTCACATTTGTGTTATAACCCAGGGGCCTATGGTAATTTTATCAACTCGTTCCTTCTATCGTTTGCCCGATTCGTGACTCATTCAACTAGGTCTGAAAAAAAAGGGCGCAGTATTGAATACACTGATAGCATAAATTGCAGTCACTGCCTTCCTAAACTTAGGAGAATCAATATGAACTAGGCCAACATTGACAGAGGTGACACATCCGGATTTTTTTCTCATGCAACATGCAAATAATTAAATACTAATTCTGATTAATGATAGTTTTCTTATAAATGATAATTATTCCCCAAAAGAATTTCGCTGATAGCTAAAGAACGTTGTTCAAAATTTATTAGCCTCTTTTTCCACCATTTTTAGTTCGATGGACTATTCTTGGAATGTTAAGTTGAACACGAGATCTCCTATTTGTAAAAGAAATATAAATATATTTTAAATTTTGAATTTACAAAAATATGCAAAGGTGAATGCAACTGCATCTTTGCATACAAATATTAAACCTTATACATTACATTATTATTCTAGGCCATATTTCTTCCCTTATTAATAATGTATCGTCTTGGGGTAGGAGAAAGATTTTTCAGAAGCCATTTAAAACCAATTTCTGAACCCTGTGAGATAATTATATTTCGATCAGGTTCTACGGTTCTATACTTGCAGCCAACTGAGCCAATCACGCTTTTGATCAAAACCCAATTTTCAAACGAAATCCATTCTTTCGAAACTTCAATAACTTTTTCCCCAAAGACCTTCCAAGTACTTTTATGTGTAACGCATAAAAGACGATGAAAATTTCACCCCGGTAATTCGACACAAAGTACCCCACATTGATAAAAATGGACAGTAAAACAGCAGTAAATAGCAAGTCCTAATCTTATCTTGTTTTAATACAGCTTATAATCTACGACCCGTTGGCGTTTACGACGTCGTAAGTTTCCAACCCGAAAACGGTGGTACAGAGGAACGCTCTCGCTCAAGTTACAGGATAAGTGAGAAGCTTTGTACTCATTAAACGAGAATTTATAATCCCCACCTCAAAGTTACTACTGTGCTTCTGGTGTTTGATTTGTTGCAGGGGTGTGCTTCTGAGGATTAATGTTATATATATATATTAATGTTGAATAAGAGAAAGTGAATGGTTTTAAACGTGATGGGGAAAAAATAATTGAATGGAATTATGCACATAAGTTTAAAGGATTTGTGATGAATATTCTTATTTGAATTTATTTTATTTCTTAAGACAAAAGTTTGGTTTTTAAATGAAGTAACTGTGCCTACAAAAATTTCTTTTTAAATACGCCTTTTTTTAAAATATCAAAACGATCATTTTTTTTTTACAATTTAGGTTATAACAATACATGTGGATCATTGGTAGTATGTTTTGGCTAGTATGCAAGAAGAGGAAGATTAGATTGATTGCATAAATTACAGTCGCTGTCTTCAGAAACCAATAGAATCAACAGTAATTAAACCAACATTAGCAGTCTAATAGATGAAATATTCGAGATTTTCTCTCATACAATATGTAAATTCAAGGTAATAATCCCCAAAAGAATTTTAAGGTTAGTTACAATTTCCTTGAAAATCTATTAGTCTCTCTTTTCCATCCTTTTTAACTCGATGGACTGTTCTTGGACTGTGAAGTTGAACCCGAGGTCTCCTATTTCCAAAAAGAAATATATGTATATTTAAATTTACAAATAAATGTAAAAGCCGAAAGCACAAGGGCATTTACTGTATCTTTGCATACAAACATTAAACCTTATACATTACAATATTATTTGAGCTCATATTTATTTCATTATTAATAATGTATCATCTTGAGCTAGGAGAAAGATTTTCAGAAGCCATTTAAAACCAATTTCTGAACCCTGAAAGATTATTATATTTCGATCACTTGCAAACTGCGCCAATCAAAACGCAAACTGCGCCTGATCAAAACCCAATTTTCAAACGAATCCATTCTTCCGAAACTTCAATAACTTTTTCCCCAAAGACCTTCGAGTACTTTTATGTGTAACGCATAAAAGACGATGAAAATTTCACCCCGGTAATTCGACACAAAGTACCCACATTGATGAAAATGGACAGTAAAACAGCAGTAAATAGCAAGTCCTAATCTTATCTTGTTTTAATACAGCTTATAATCTACGACCCGTTGGCGTTTACGACGTCGTAAGTTTCCAACCCGAAAACGGTGGTGCAGAGGAACGCTCTCGCTCAAGTTACAGGATAAGTGAGAAGCTTTGTACTCATTAAACGAGAATTTATAATCCCCCACCTCAAAGTTACTACTGTGCTTCTGGTGTTTGGTTTGTTGCAGGGGTGCTTTCGAGGATTAATGTTACAAATATTAATGTTAAATAAGATAAAGAGAATTGGTTTTAAACGTGATGGTGAAAAAAATTGAATGGAATTATGTGCTTAAGTTAAAGGATTTTGGGTGAAAATTCTTATTTGAATTTATTTTATTTCTTAAGATAAAAGTTGGTTTTTTTAATGAAGTCATTGTGTCGACAAAAATTCCTTTTTAAATGTGTCTGTTTTTAAAATTTCAAAACGATGAAAAAGATTTTACAATTTATGTAATAACAATACTTGTGGGTCATTGGTAACATGTTTTGGCTAGTAAGAAAGAAAGGGAAGATTAGATTCCGCAGAAGGCATACGCTTGAGCCATTATTTTTGAAAAGCAAGTAGATTAGTGTAGATTATGGCAAATTATGAGCTATCTACTACAAGGAACTATGAATGGAGAAAATTTTTGTACACATTGATCTAGAGTGAAGAGGCAGTAAAGTTTGGTTTGTCGCTCTACTGTCGTTTTGTGCGCGCTTTGGGCTAATTAGACCGGGACCTACAGTTTAACGGGGATTCCATGCCACTAGCAAACCTCCAGACTATAGCCAGAATTCGAACCGGAAGCCTGTGGTACCAAAGGCCAGAGAGCTAGCCAATTGGCCACCAGGCCGCGGACAGTAAAGAGTTCGGTTGTCATTGGCTGCGTACGCTATAGTAACTGTTTTCATAAATAAATTGCCACTGTGACGATTGCAGAGGAGTATCGGGTAAGAACAACTGGATTGTCTGAATTGAACTAGCCAATTTTCTCCCATATTACATGCGAGCAACAGATTGAATTAGTCATCGTTTTGAAAAGCGAGATTCGATACAAATTTATGAGCAATCTACTTTAACGAACTATAAGTAGCGTACATATTAAAAAATTGGATTTACTCCCTCGTAATTCATTGGTAGCACACGTCCAGTTTGAGTACAAGAAGTCAGAGTTCCTGAGAGAGCTTCTTCTATGGTTTACTAGGGAGTAGATTCTGTGAAGATTGTTTCATATGAATAATTGAACTGCCTTACTGGAGTTTGTTTCGTTTTTCTCCTATGTGAAATGTATTGCTAAGAAGATTACTTATTTTTTTCCTAATAAGGTACACAGTAGAGCATCCCCATAGAACATTCATCGTAATCTGTCCTTTCCTTTGGCTCGGGAATCTCCTAATAATGGGAATATCACTTGTGTTAACAATGTTGTTCCTTACGATAATGGTAATGACTATAATTTTTAATAATAAGGAACTATTTCTTTAAATAAAGGTTTTATTAGCAATTAATATGAAAAAAATATATTTTTACATTACGTTTTATTGAATCTTAAAAATAAATTTGTGTATAATTCTTATAAGTTCCATGTATCATGTATTCTGACATTAATACCATTATATTAAAATAAATTATGTTTTTATTTAATTAATAATAAGTCACTATAATTTAATAATTATACAAATCAAATGAAGACATTGAGAAATGTTAATTCTTGTTTTCTGAGAATTATATCCATTTTTACAGTGATTAATGTAAATTATAAAATCTAAAAATGTATCATAACAAAAGGAAATAAACTATATCTACTTCTGTACCATTTAAAAATTTATATTTCTAGTATAGCTTTGTGTCGTCTAGACATCTCATTCATTTTTAGTATATCTTTTTCATTCTTTTCTCTTTTTGCAGACTCAAAAAAAAATCTTTTGAATAATATAAAGATTACTTTTTGATAAAAAAAAAAAAGATAGTTTTACATGTATCCAAATATTGTTCGTTATAAATAAATTGATTTAAAATTGTTTAAAAAAAAATGTTTAAAATTTGCTTAAATTAAAACATTTTTTTAAAGCTTATTGCAGTTAAGGGAATATTTAGATATTAATTATAAAACTATTACATAAAAATTAATTATATACAGTTACTTTATTCCCTTAAAAAATTAAATTTGTTAAGTTTATTTTTATATAAAACTAATTTTTAAGCTCTTTCATCAAGCATAAATGTTTTTTTTTTTTTGGTTTTGGTTTGTTTATCACTCTACGGTAATTTTTGCACACTTTAGGCTAATTAGACGGGAATCTACAGTTTAATGTGGATTGCAAACCACTCGAACACCATGCCACTACCAGGATTCGAATCTAAAACCTGTGGTACTAAAGTCCAGAGCGCTCATAGAAATGAAATTGAAAAATTGATTGCATACAGTTATTCTTAAAAATTAAATTCGGTTATTTTATTTTTATATAAAAAATTTTTTTAAGGCCTGATGGCTGAATAACTAGCGCTGTGACGCTAGGTGCCACAGGTTTCAGGTTCGATCCCGGCTGTGCCAAGGATATTTGTAGTGGTTCGTAATCCCTTTTAAGACTTAATTTCCTGTATAATATGACTGTAGAGTGTTGCGCATAGGGGTGACAACTCTAAACCCGTAAAAAATCAGCCTCACGGAACCAAGTCAGACTTCTTCCTACAAGTGCTCCATCACAACAGAAGTTTGCCCCCTCCCCCTCTTTCCCTTCTTCCACGAGACTACACGTGTTCTTGGACTCTGTCTAAATATTGTTGTCTACCAAATGATATAAAAAACAACAAATAATTTTTAAATGCTTTTCTCACGCATAGAAACGAAATTGAAAAATTGATTAATATACAGTTGCTTTATTTTCTTTAAAAAATTAAATTTGCTAATTTTATATTTATATGTAAAAAAATAGCTTTTAAGCGCTTTCGTCATGCCTAGAAATGAACTTCATTCGTCAATAAAATAGACGATCTCTATTAGAATATACTGCTAGGAATGCATTTTATAGGCGATAGTTGAAACACAATAATTAGTAGTTTTTCTTCTTTCTAATGCAGCTGGCAATCACTTAGTTTGGTCTTGGAGTAAAAGAAGAATATTTTTTTATTAATAAAATCAACTAACAATGCCCCCGACACTTTAACCGGGACCTACGGTTTAAGCCACTACTCCATGGCACCGTGAGGCTAGATAAAAGACGAATAGCATCTTCAGTGAGTGTCATCTCCAGCCCAACAATGACCAAGATTCAAACGTACAATGCATGATACCAAAATACACAAGTTTGTCTCTTTATTGTCATTTCAGATTAAAAGTATAATGAAAAAACTAACATTTTCCTATAAAAAAAAGTCATTAGAAATCTCTTGCTACTAATACTGAAACCATTAAATCATAGTTTGCTGATAAGTAAAGGACTGATAAAAAGCTGTATTGCTAAACATTTAGAGCAATTTATGATATAATTTGATAAAAAAAGTTTTGAAAATATTTACGTTCAATATTCATCTAATGATGTACATCGTTCCAATATCTAAATTGCTTTTGGATTCTATTTCATTAAACCAAATTGTAACTTTTAGAGTTTAGGTATAAATCTGAAAACGAGAGATATATAAGATTGTAAACTTATCGAAAAGAAATGCGTATTTTAATTCAAAGATTTATTTAAGAAAAACACCGAAGTAAAATATGAAACGTTTTTAAAAAAAAGTATTTTAGTTCAAATATATAAGCTTGTTTCAATTAAAACTGGATTTATATATGGATCATATTTTACCATTGAAAAATGTTTCATTTCAGTATGTTTATATTAATTAATTGTTAATTGATTATTTAGTTTAAAACTAATTCTTTAAATTAAATAGTCTGAATATTAAATTAAAAAAATATTTATACATTATTTAAATGTCGAAATTGCAACTAGTTTAGTAAATGGATAGAAAAAGGAAGGTCAATAAGCGGGGCTGGAAGAAGGGGGGTTAAAAAATACTTTCTTTCAACAACAAGGTAGTTCAGAGACTAAAAGTTTGAGAACATGTTCTTTGAAATCATTTCCTTCATCAATGTTAACTAAACAAAGATGGCGCTCCCTCCATAAAGATTAAAGATATTCTTTTTTTGCCATTCTTAACATTCAAAGATTTTTAATTCTTTCTCTAAGTATTTTTTTTTTTTTTTTTTTTTTTTTTTTTTAGAGAAATAATTTGAAGATAGGACATTTTCATGTTTTGTACCAGATAAAATATTAATTCACAAAAACTTACCATTTCAAAAAAAAAAA
Organism: Caerostris extrusa; assembly: GCA_021605095.1. Classification (NCBI taxonomy): domain Eukaryota; kingdom Metazoa; phylum Arthropoda; class Arachnida; order Araneae; family Araneidae; genus Caerostris; species Caerostris extrusa. The sequence goes on along the minus strand of BPLR01017597.1, from coordinate 52,016 downwards.
AAAAAAAAAAGAATATAAAGAAGAAAAAAAGGAATTTCTTTCACTATTTAAAAATTAGAATCTGTAGCCATCGAAAAAGACTTAATTAGAACAACTTCTACATACAACTTTAACTTCTATTTCAGCGACTCATTCAAATTATTAATTTAAAAAAAAAAAAGGATGTTTCTTATGATAAGCCGACGCATTGCTAACGAAGGCGAAATGCATTTGTTGCTGGAAGAACGTTTGAAAGTAGTCAAATTATGGGAAAAGATAGAAACTCGAAAAGGATTTGGATAATTATTCCAGTCTGATTCTATATTTTTTATCTTGTTACCTTTGATGTAATGAACCAATTTCAGAAATAATTTGATATTTCAAATCCAAAAGTTATAATTTTTATTATCTTCCATCATAAAAATAAAGTCCTTAATTCATTATTAGCATTTTGTAAAATCTTTTGAAGGAAATATATGTTCTACTAGAATTCAAAATGTACTTTGATATGATTATATATTTATATTTACAAATTTTAATAAAATTATAAAAAATAATAATTTTAAAATAAATAAAGAAAAAAATGCAATCCAAATTGGAGTTATTGCTTAATATATTGAAAATATTTAATTTAAATCAGTAAATGTGTCTGTACGTAGAAAATATTTTTTGCTTTGTATCATTAATATTTTGACAGGACTTTAAACATAATTCATTGTTTTTTTAAAATGAGATATTGTAGTGATGCGGGTACGGAAAGCCAGATTGTAAATGGGTGCGGTTGGGTTTAGATACTTGAGGCACAGATTGGAGAACTCACAAATTTATTTATACACGCTCAAAGACCACACATACAATTTACAGACATAAAATTTGAGACATAAAATTTTGAAATTTAAAGACAGATAAGTATAGATTCAATGAAGGACTCCACTTCTAAGCCAAAACCGAAATTTAGCTACGCTCAGAGAGAAATATACTTCCTCTTTGAGTGAAGGTCTGTAGACCAACTAATACGCAGACTTGCTCTAAAAACTATTTCCTCTCAGAGTAGACCAACTAAACATTTTTCAGTGGGAGAGCAGGATTGGCTCCACTTCCTCTTGGGTGAGAGTATTGAAGCCTACTGGCCATTTCTCCTGAACGCCAAAGAGCGATGCCATTGCCAGTGTGTAGAAGGAAGCATTGTTACAATATCAGATCCTAGATATTTTAGTTGAAACGTTTACAATTTTGATTTCAATATTTGCTAATAAGCACACTTAAAATAAGTAAACAGATGTGCAGTTTGACGACTTATTTAGCCATCACTGGGGCATTTCCAAGATTATCCCCACGTATTGTTTAAATGAAATTTAGTTATTCTTAAGAAATCCTCCAGGAAGACATTTTCTGTCATAAGAATTAATTTTTGTCGAGTTTTGTTTCTTTCATGAAATTTTCAACTAATTTAGGGAGGGATTTTCTCACCCACCTCATTCCCTAACTGTAAAAGGGGTAATTCAGCTCTAAGGCACAGTGATGTGATGTGATGTGGTGTGGTGTGGTGTAGTAGTAGTTGAAATTTTCCGCCATAGGAAGTAATGTTTTTTGTTGAGTTTTTTTCGAGTCGAGTTTTATTTCTTTTTATTAAATTTTCAATTAATTTACAGAGGGACTTTTCCCCCTAATGCTTAAATACAAGTATCACTAAATACATGAAGAAAGTAACATGTGAATGTTTTAAATACAATATTTTATTTAAGTTAAAATTTATTACATAAAATGCAAATATATAATACTTAAAAAAAAACAAATTAAATAAAAGTTTGTTTATTAAATATGTGTAAGTGACATTTTGCAGTATCGAAACTATTTGATCACCTCTACGCCGGAAGCTTAAGGCTTCAAACTTAAAATTGAAAAAATATCCATGCAGGCAGCCTTAGAAAAAAAGTAGATTTCCAATTAATATGATACCTATATTTTTAAATATCAAAGTTAAATGACGAATCAAATCCACACACACGACACTTACTCTAAATTTTATTTCTCTAAAGAGGAACTGTAAAGAATTAGCAATTAAAAATGCTAGAAATAGCACAATCCATTAACACCAGATATATACTTTAATGGATTACCATTATTAATTTTTGGATAATAAATTGAAATAGATGTATTTAAAAAAAAGTTTGTTACAGAAGAATAAATTTTAGAAAATATTTTTTTTTTAGATAAAAAAAAATCAGGTTTATCAAACATGGACTATTTACATTAAAGTAGAAATATCTTTAAATATTAAACGTATCTAAAAAAAAAGGTGTTTAAGTTCAAATATAAAATCACGTTTTAATTAAAAGAAGACCTATATATATGGATAGTATTTTATCAGTGAAAAATCAAAAGTTTTATTAAATACCTGATGAAAATTAATTGCAAATCATTTGATAAAATATTTAGTAGCTGATATATTAATCCATCTAATCCTAAGAAAAGTCTTAAAAGTTGTTCCTCAATAACAACTTCAATTATGAAAATGAAAAAAAAAATTCTTATTGATATTGGAAAGTAAATTCTATACATTCTTGCGAAGATAATAAAATTTCAAATTTGCAACTTCTCATAAAGTAATTGTTCTTTGAGCAAAAGTTGATGTTTAGTCATAATGACAGAGGTGCTTGGAACCCAGTACAATGACAAGCCTGGACCAGCTTAATGAATCCAGGGCAAATTTTCCTAAAATGCTTATTGCAAAGTTCAGCGAAAGAAACGATCTTAAACGGATCTTTTCGATGCAGAGATAAACTTTCTTGATGGCTGAGAGAAATTTGACGTAATTGCAGCCGTGCACTGATTTTTGTTGTTGTTGTTGTTGTGTTCTTTTGAGAACGGCGACACGTACATACAGGCGATTAGTGAATTTCATTTAACGCCAAACTGCCAAGATTCCAGATTTTCATCCATGATGAAGTGACAAATTAGTTAAAGTGTACCAGGGACTAGAAGCATTGGTAGCCTCTACAAATTAAGTGAAAAATCAATAAGATAATAGATGATAACATTGAATGTACCCTGAAAAAAGGGAAGACCCATTAAATATGCGAATTAAAAATGAAACTTTGTTCATATGGTATTCATAATATATAGATGCAAATTTATGATGTATGGTATTCGTATATCATCACCCAATAAAAAGACAAATCTGTAAATAGGAAATGAAAACGCGGTATTAGTGTTATATCATTAATGGCGTAGGTGTTATCTCAAATCATATGTCACTTCATCATGTATTTGATTGTATCATGTTTACATACTTGAAGGCATGTGTTACATACTTGAATTGCAGCCGGCACTGATTTTGTTGTTGTTGTTGTTGTCTTTTGAGAACGACGACACGACATACAGGTGATTAGTGAATTTCATTTAACGCCAAACTGCCAAGATTCGAGATTTTTCATCCAGGACTGACTTTGTACAAAGATCAGGAACATAGGAACCAACAAATAAGTGCAAAATTAATGAGATGTTAGATGATAACATTAAATATACCATAAAAATGAAACATCCATTTAATATGTGAGTTTTTATTTTGTTCTCAGAATAGTAGTTTATATAATTTTGTTCTCATTGTATTCATAAACTATGGTTATGAAATATTTGTATGATGTATGATATTCATAAACCTTCACTCAATAAAAAAACAGACAGAACTATTAATAGGAAAATTTCTATTAATCTATGAAAATTTCTATTAATAGTTCTGTCTGTTTCATTAATATCGTAGATGGGATATCAGCATCATATGGCATTTCCTCACGCATTTCAATGTATCATGCATCACTTACTTGAAGGTTGAAATAGTTTATTTTGAATTTATTTTATTTTAATGTTGTCCTGTTTTTGATTATTATTTTTATATAACAAAATTCAAACAAGAAAAACTATAGAAAATATCAATTTCTAAATTAAGTAATTATTATTTAAAGAGCCTATTGCCCCTCGGCTCAGGCATACTATACCACAGCTTCAGTTTCGAGTCCCTGCAATGCCATGAATGATTGTAGTGGCCCGAAATTCACTTTTACCCTTAGGTCTAGATCTAATATGACTGTAGAGTGTTGGGCGTAGGGTTCACAGCCTTACCCCGTTATAAGAAAAAAACATCTCCTATTGCTGAATCTACCAGTAGTCAGACCGTCTTGGCCGTCTTCACTATGTCACATTATTATTATGTTGTTGCGCCATTGAAGAATAATATTTCTTATTTAAATATGAATGCTATTTGTAGTTTTTATGGTTTATTACCTTATGCACTAATGAGAATATAAAATAGCTCTGTGCTTGATTATTTCACAAATTCGTATATTTCTCAGGTATATTTTAGAAATCTGTTTATCTTTAAATCTGTTTACAATCTGAAGAAAACTGTTGTTTACACCAAAACAATATCTGTTATATACACCGCCATTCATAAACGGCTGTGGTATTTATACAAAGCTTTAGTTTTCGTAATATTTTTGCTTTCGTTTATTTAAATATGAACATTGAATGTGATGCCATAAAAACATTTAGAAAGTACTATCAACAGAAGTTTTTAAACTAATATGAAATAGCGAAAGTGAGCCTCAGAAAACCGATACAGGTTAAAAAAATTACAGAATCATGGCTTTAACCATTAGTCTCTCTTCCACGATAATTCTTTTGCTGACTAATCCAAATCACCATCCACTTTTCATCTTAATCTTTCTTCTCTGTGCAAACATCTTATATTCAAAACGTTACTCACCAAATGCATTCTTAAACGATACTTTTTTATGGGCAGATATTAACTTAATGTCTTGTAAAATGATTTCGCGCCTGTTTTCCTTTTTGAAGGCGATTTTCTGAAGGCAAAATAAAAAATAAAAAGTCACTTTTGGCCACACAGCTCACGCAGAGTTTTCGAGCAGACTTTAAATCTAATAGCTTCACGCGCAGCTAACTTTTGTGACAGAATAGAATAAAAAATAGTTCCTGGAGGCCTATCAACTTTATGTCAGTGCGGGGAGGGAGGGTAGACGGGAGGGAATGTTTCCAAATAATGTATTCGGGCTTTTGAGTCCCTATTTATCTTGCATTCAACGCCCTCATGCAGTATTCATACGCTGTGAATACATCGTGCGGAATATTGATGGAGACGTAACTCGCCGGTAAATGATTTTTGTAATGCTATTCGGGAACATGAAAAATGCCAAATATTAATAGAAAATGAAGATGTGGAGAGGAAAGTGAAAAACGAAGGATTTCCCCTTTTTTAGTTCTTGGAAGCAACATCATGAATTTTGATTTATTGTTATTAATAACAGTAAATACCCGCCTCTTTGGTATTTCCCACTCGTAGGTAGCATGCAGGAAAGCTTAAGTTTATATCCGATGGTGTCGTCTATCACTGTCACTGGTTTTACAAAAAACAAAGGTGACGCAATATCAATTGTGACGACTTGAATAAATGCGTATTTCATCTATAATGAAGGTGCCTGGTGGAAATTTTCCTTATGACACGCAAATGCAAGGAAATTACCCCTAAAAGTCGTCTCTTAAGGCAATGTATTCGTTGTAGCTGTGATTGATCCTCAGAGTCCGGCAGCGCAGATATTGTCACCCATGAGTATGCTCATGGATGGAGGAAAAAAGGGCAGCTTCTGTTGTGATGGTGCACCTTTAGGTAGAAGTTGGACTTGACTCCGAGTCGCTGAGGAAGGGAGACAGTGCCTTACCTTTAGGGGATACAAATGAATAACATCATAAAACCATTGAATCTCTTAGTTTTTGAAACAGTATCTACAACAATACTGCCAGCGGATTGAACCTCAGCTTTAATGCTCACCAGGGCGCACATTACCACTGACCCAGAGTTGGGCATGTATTCGTGATGCACATGAGTAGAAGGCCCACCGATGTTCAACAATAAATATGTAAATAAATAATAAATGTAATGTAAAATTGTAATATACATGAAGTACGTAATTTTAATAATCAACTAAAAAACAATTTATTTTTGGCTTGTAAATTTCTGTATTTTGACTACTTTTCATGAAAGTATCGCTTCGGTAGATTAACATTGGTAACTCATAAAAACTCTCCTATTTTTCTACAAATCTATTTTATGTATTAAAGCACACATTTATTTTTATGTATTAAAGCTTTCTTATTTATAGTATTATTTATTTGTGCATTAAGTAGGCCCAACTGTCTTGATGGATACCTGGCTGTGTTTCAGAAATATGACAAAACCCGACCCTAACTGAAAAGCTTCTATTACTTTGGCTAGGATAAGTGCGATAAATCTACTGGCGAGTAAAATCCTATTGGATGATGGCAAAATAAGGGTACAGTGTGGCAGTCCCCCTCCCTTAACCGTGTTTTCGTGATGCACATGAGTAGAAAGTCCACTGATGTTCAACATAAAATAAAGAAATAAATAATAAATGTAATGCAACATTATGATATACATGAACGGCGTAATTTTAATAATCGAATAAAAAACAATTTGTTTTTCTCCTGTAAATTTCTATTTTGTTGACTACTTTTCAACGGAAGTATCGCTTCGGTAGATCAACATTGTTAACTCATTAAAAGCTCAAATATTTTTACGCAAAACTATTTTATATATTAACACACACATGTAAAAACTTTCTTATATAAAGTATTACTTATTTGTGTAATAAGTATATTGAACTGTCTTGATGGATACCTGGGTGTGTTTCTGATATATGGCAAAACCCGACCCTAACTGAAAGCTTCTATAACTTTGGCCGGGATAAGTGCGATATATCTACTGGCCAGTAAAATCCTATTGGATGATGATAAAATATGGGTACAGAGTGGCAGTCCCTTACCTTAACCGTGATGCATTCTGGGTAACACTGTTACAGATATACCATTACGACAAGCCAATGACCACTGGTCAAAATTCTCGCCATTCGAAAACAACAACAACATTTATGTATGGTTGACCATTTTTTATAGAGTACCATCTTACAAGATCAACTGCAATTTTCTAGTGCCACATTCCAGATGACAACATTAGGATGTTCTATCCCTACAATATCTATCCGCCTAACTTCTATAAATGGAATGAAGCAACTTTCCAGCAGACAGATTGAACACACCCATACCTAGTTTGAATAAGGAAATTTTGTTTACAATTCGTTTACAGAATTTCTTTCAACTGCTTTTTTATTATGATTCTTTAGCTTTCAAATCATTAAGGAGTTCAATCATATGAAAAAAAAAAAACATCTTAAAACTGTCAAATGGTTTGCAAGATTCTTTATTTAAATTTAACGTAAGAATATAAGAAAAGTTAAACCAAATATTGACTTCAAAAGACTTGGTAGAAAACTACTTATCATTAATCAAGCAATAAAATAAGAATTCATCAAATAAACTTCAATCTTTAATTAACTTTTGATATTTTACACGAAAAAAATCACGTTGATATTTTTATTAGCTTTTCAATTATAAGATTTTACCATTCTTGGTGGACAATATTGTTTAATATTAATGTTACATCGAAAATCTCTAATTTGATTCACCATTTTTGTAAATGAATGCATATTCAGGCATAATTTAGGTAAAAACTAAGCACATCTATATTATAAATATATAGGTATATTCGAACAACATAACTTAATTCAACGTGTCATTAATTTGCTTCAAGATAAAATGGACTCATTATTATTTCTCTTTCTCGCAAATTAAATTTCGGAAAGCTTTATTTATTTATTTTTTTCTTTCTTCATAATTAATCTCTTAGCTTGGATGGAAAAATAGTCTTTTCCTAGTGAGATTATTTCAAACAATAAACTAAGATACGAGAAAATTTTGCTTGCAAATTTATTATATGTTTGATTTACTATATGTTTGATTTTTATATGTTCTATTTTCAATAACACAGTCTCATGGAAACTAATGCATAAATTTAGTGCATACATAACTCATACACTGGCATGCAAAACTTAAGCGACGATGTAATTTTGAAGCAGACAGCCATAATATTGGATAAAAGGTTCTATGTGTGTTTTTTGCCGTTAATACAATAAAGCCCAATTCATTAAAAAATCTTTGGTATGGAGGTATCGGAAAGATAGGCGATGTGAAGGAATGAAAGATGCGGACAGTGATAGAATAATTTTTAAAAAAATGCTGTTAAAGACATTATCTAAAAGTTTATATAAATTCGTATGTACAATATGGCTAGAAGAAATTATCTGGAAGACATTTCGCTTGGTAAAACAATTCTCAGGCTTAGAGAGATGTCATGTAACAAAACCGTAATCCAAGAGTATCAAGTATCAAATCATTTCCCGGATTTGGAAAACCTTTCAAACCATTAGTACAAATGATTGTGCCATAAAGGTTTAAACTCTAAACCAAAGATTGGAACTAATTGATGCAATGGGGACCGATATATTGTCCTACAGGTGAAAAGAGATTACCAGTCAACAGACCACATTACTTTGCAGCTGTATAAGGCAACAGAGCGGCAATGTCGCATTTTACTTGGTTAGAGACACGTTCAGCTCATTTTCTTGCCCCATGTACTGCTGCCCAATTGATACACAGTTTAGATTGATGTAAGGAACACAAATACCTTTATACAGATGTGTCGTTTCGGTTTGAAGAGCTATACTCAATGTTATTTGATATTGAAGAAGTAGGGACACAATTTTATAACAAGGGCTTTACTTTTTTTCTCACCAATAAAGTTCACTAACGCCTTTGTTATCATATTAGTGTAATTAAAATTTAGTGTAAAATTTTTTAGTGTAATTTTTGTTATTATTTCAGTGTATTTACACTAAACTATTATTGAACAATGAAAATTTTTAAAAATTAAAAAAAAAAAAAAAAAAAAAAAAAAAAAAAAAAAAAGGAAAAAAAAAAAGGAGAACAATTCTGAAGAGGCGCTACAATTGCTGAAAAGTAAATTTGTTCTATTATTCATTTGTAAATCACCCTACGGATTATTTTTAAAATGTTCTTTTCATTTATTTTCCAAAATGCATTAATCGATACATTCTTTTTTTATAAAACTTCCGAAAATATTAACACTTATTTTTTGATAGAAAAAAAAAAACAGTTTACGATATTATGATTAAATTTATGCAGTTATGCATTTTACATATCAAGCCTCTTTTGGGCTACATTTTTATCTAAAATAATCTTCCTGTTTTTGTTTTTTCTTTTAAAACGAACCCATTCAAGCATATTCTTCCGATAATAGTACAAGCATCAAAATATTTTCGCCGGAAGAAAATATGACTCTTCGAAAAACCATCGATCGGTGAATTAAAAGCAATCTCTCCTAATTTGACCGATAATTCAGATTAATTGCCAGTTCTGGTCCAACGATTTCTCTATGATGGGGGAACTATTTCCACTTCTATGGCGGACTTCCTTTTAAATCGACGCTCGTTAGCGTTAGCTGTTTATTTCCGAATCTCCTAATAACGATACCACGGAGACAAATCTGCTCGACTTATCATGATTTACTGAAGGTTCGAGATATCCCGCTAATACTTCCCTCAGTTAAAAATGCAAGAGTAATAATAATAATAAAAAAAAAAGAACTCTTACGTGTTCTAAAAACGGGCCTGGGCGCGAGCGTAACCATGGGCAACCGAATTGCTGTTGCCATTCCGACGAAATAAATGCTTAATCCTCCTATCGTATGCGTTAAAGGTAATCGCATTGATTCTACTTTGGGAACTTCGTTGGAGAAGGGTTTTTAATTGGCCACACTGAGGATTAAGATAACAATAATTAGCGTTCAGGGATTAAAAGTAACGGTAAATATAACCGGGGACTGTTGAAGTTGCTGTAGTATAATTAAAATGGATGCCGATGACATTTTGAGGTAAATATTAAATGGTATTAAACTGGTCTTTGTGGCTCTGTAACGAAGAATAGTGTTTTATTATTATTATTATTATCAGCGGAAACTGCCTACCACTTCTACTCGGTTGAGAATTCGGGGAGGGATACATTTACTTTCGTTTTTAATTTGTTGCGTAATTATGATATTAAATGTAATGTATAATTTAAAGTAGTGAGTATTTAATGCATTTTGAAAGATTAAAGATCAGCAATTTGTTTAATAAGAAATGTGAATAAACAATTGGATGCAATCTAGTTAGTGATATGCATTATTTATACCATTAAATAATTCAAGGTACTGTTTCTCTTTTTGAAACATTCTTTAGTTTTGAAACTCTTGCCCGATAGATACACAGTTTAGATTGGGGGAACACAGTTAGATAAGGAACATAAAAACTGAGCATCTCATCAGTGATGCCACTCCACTTTAGAGATGTGTCGTTTGACTGTACTAATTGATGCATTGGATGACCAATATATTGTCCAATAGGTCAAAAGAGATCGACACTAGTCAACAGACAACATTACTTGGCAGATGCGGTCGATAAAAGAGCCACAATGCTCCACTATACTACAGTCAGATACATCTTCAGTCCTCTTTCCTGAACGCTGCTTCCCGCAAACTGCTGCCTAGTGGATACACAGTTTAGACTGGTGTAAAGAACACAAAAACTGGACATTTCATCAATGCAGCCTCTCCTTTTCAGAGATGTGTCGTTTCAGTGTACTAATTGATGCAATGGATGACAGATACATTGTCCTACAAACCAGAAGAGATCATACAGGTGAGAAGAGATCCAGAATGCAACATTACTTGGCAGCTGCGTTTGATAATAGAGGGACAATGCTTCAATATACTGCGGCCCAGAGACATCTTTAGCCATCCTTCCTGAACGCTGCCTCCCACAAACTGCTGCCCGAGGGATTCACATTTTAGACTAGTGTAAACACAAAGACTGGCCATCTCATCAATGCAACTTTTTAGAGATGTGTCGTTTCAGTGTACTAATTTATGCAATGGATAACTGATATATTGGCCTACAGGTGAAAAGAGTTCTATACCAGTCAGCATTACTTGGCAGTTGCGTACAGTAATGGAGTGATAATGCCACACTTTACTGCAGCCAGATGCATCTTCAGTCTTCCTTCCTGAACTGTGCCTCCCATAAACTGCTGTCGAATGGATGCACAGTTTAGATTGATGTAAGAAACACAAAAACTGGACATATCATCAATGCAACATTTTAGAGATGTGTTGTTTCAATCTAACGAGCTATTCTCAATGTTATTTGAAGTGGAAAGCAGTAGGGACACAATTTTATCTGAAATTATACGTTCTTAAGTTTTTCCCACCAAAAGAGTTTATTGATGCTTTTGTTACTATTTTATGTATTTATTATTTAATTACACTAAACTATTATTGAACAACAATTATTCCTTATTCATTGTTAAGCAATTACATCTAAACTAAATACTCCAAATAGAAATTTATAAAAAAATAATGGTCAGAAAGTGAATAGTTGGTTACCAAAATTTCTTTCTTTATACATACCAGTATTTCGATCTTTTTCAATCTCTATGAAATATAGTTATTCATCTTATATATGCATGCATGTATGTATAAACATAATTATATCTTAAACAGAAGTTTCGACTTCTGTACATTTCATAAACTTTAATTCATTTGTTGACCCATCTTCGTAAAATTTGATGTCCTATGAAAAGGCGCTATAATTGTTCAAAAATAAATGAGTTCTTTTACTCATTTGTAAATCACCTTACGTATTATTTTAAAATGTTCTTTACATTTATTTTCCGAAATGTATTAATCGATAGCATTCTTTTATAAAAGTTCCTAAAATATTAATTCTTATTTTTGATTAAAAAAAATAGTTTACGATAATATGATTAAATGTATGCAGTTATGCCTTTTACGTTTCAAGCCTTTTTTAGGCTACACTTTTATCTGAAATATCGTTCCTGTTTTTAATTTTTTTCTTTTAAAACAAACCCAATCAAGCATTTTCTTCCGATAATACGTGCAGCACTTAAACACGTTTTCTGAAACAGCCCGATTCAAAATACTTTTCGCTGGAAGAAAATATGACTCTTCAAAAACCATCGATCGGTGAATTAAAAAGCAATCTCTCCTAATTTGACCGATAATTCAAATTAATTGCCAGTTCCGGTCCAACGATTTCTCTATGATGGGGGAACTATTCCCACTTCTATGGCGGACTTCCTTTTAAATCGGCGCTCGTTAGCGTTACTGTTTCTTTTCGAAACTCCTAACAACTATACCATGGAGACAAATCTGCTCGACTTAATCATCATTTAATGAAGGTTCGAGATATCCCGCTAATACTACCCGCAGTTAAAAATGGCGCGAGTAAAAATAATAATAAAGAAAAAAAAAAGAACTCTTACGTGTTCTAAAATCGCGCCTGGGTGCGAGCGTAACCATGGGCAACTAAATTGCTGTTGCCATTCCGAAGAAATAAATGCTTAATTCTCTTCATATGCGTTAAAGGTAATCGCATTGTTTCTACTTTGGGACGTTCGCTGAGAAGGACGTTTTATTTTTAATTGGCCACCCTGAAGATTAAAATAGCAATAATTAGCGTTCAGGGATTAAAAGTAAAGGTAAATATAGCCGGAGACTGTTGAAGTTACTGTAGTATAATTAAAATGGATGCCTGTGACATTTTGAGGTAAATATTAAATGGTATTAAACTGGTCTTTGTGGCTCTGTAACGAAGATTAATGATTTTTTATTATTATTATGAAACTGCCTACCACTTCTGCTCAGTTGAGAATTCGGGGAGCGATGCATTTACTTTTGTTTTTTAATTTGCTACGTAATTATGATATTCATCGTAATGCATAATTTAAAGTAGTGCGCATTCAATACATTTTGAAAGATTAAAGATCAGCAATTTGTTTAATAAGAAATGAGAATAAACGATTGGATGCAATCTAGTTAGAATGATTTGCATTATTTATATCATTACAGTATTCAAGGGATGGTTTCCCTTTTGAAACATTCTTTAATTTTGAAATTTTTAGGTTTCTAGTATGTTTAAGATAATTTATTTTGTAATAAATAAGAAGCTAGTTAATTTGCAGATTTGTTTTTTTACTTTTGAATGGATTTTATCTAGATAAATAAATTTCTAGTTTTGGTTTAGAAATAATTATAATAAATTGTTTAGTGACAATGCGATTAAAATTATAATAAAAAAAAAGTTAGGACCTTTAAAAGAATTAATTTTTTTTATAAAATAGCTAAAAGTTTTGATATTTTATAAGCATATTAGCAGGAATAGTGCATCCTGGTGGGATTGGACACTGAACTTCCTACATTCTAGTTCTCATGTGTTCTGTTGTAGTTTGCAAATTTTTCATTACTAAGTAAGTATAACTAAACGAAATAATCTAGTTTGAAGTTTTTAAAATAATGGCCAGAAATAATTGGTTTCCAAAACTTTTCAGTCTTTATATAAGCAAATATCTCGAGTTCTTGCAATCTCTGCGAAATAAAGTTATTCACCTTGTGTATACTACATAATACATGTATATACAATATGCATGTATATACAATTATTAATCTAATTATAATAATTTTCAAATGCTCTTTTTTATTTATTTTTCCGAATTGCATTAATCGATAGCACTCTTTTTTTAAAAAACTTTCTAAAATATTGATACTTATTTTTGATAGAAAACAAGAAACAGTTTACGATAATATGCTTAAATTTATTCAGTTATGCATTTTAACGTTTGAAGCGTTTTTTGAGCTATGTTTTTATCTGAAATATCGTTCCTAATTTTGTTTTTTTCTTTAAAAACAAACCCATTCAAGCCTATTCTTCCGGTAATAGTACGTGCAGCACTTAACCACGTTTTCTGAAACAACAAGCATCCAAAATATTTTCGCTGGAAGAAAATATGACTCTTCGAAAAACATCGATCGGTGAATTAAAAGCAATCTCTCCTAATTCGACCGATAATTCAGATTAATTGCCAGTTCTGCTCCAACGATTTCTCTATGATGGGAACTGTTCCCACTTCTATGGCGGACTTCCTTTTAAATCGGCGCTCGTTAGCGTGGCTGTTTCTTTTCCGAATCTCCTAATAACGATACCATGGAGACAAATCTGCTCGACTTAATCATCATTTACTGAAGGTTCGAGATATCCCGCTAATACTTCCCGCAGTTAAAAATGGCGAGAGTAATAATAATAAAGAAAAGAAAAAAAGAACTCTTTACGTGTTCTAAAAACGAGCCTGGGCGCGAGCGTAACCAAGAGCAACCGAAATTGCTGTTGCCATTCCGACGAAATGAATGCTTAATCCTCCTATCGTATGCGTTAATGTAATCGCATTGATTCTACTTTGGGACCTTCGCTGGAGAAGAGCCTTTAATTGGCCACACTGAGGATTAAAATAACAATAATTAGCGTTCAGTGATTAAAAAGTAAAGCTAAATATAACCGGGACTGTTGAAGTTACTGTAGTATTATTAAAATGGATGCCGATGACATTTTGAGGTAAATATTAAATGGTATTAAACTGATCTTTGTAGCTCTGTAACGAAGATTAATGCTTTTTTTATTATTATTATCAGTGGAAACTGCCTACAGCTTCTACTCTGTTGAGAATTCGGAGGAGAGATACGTACATTTACTTTTGTTTTTTAATTTGTTGCGTAATTATGATATTCAAAGTAATGTATAATTTAAGTGTGCATTTAACACATTTTGAAAGATTAAAATTCGGCAATTTGTTTAATAAAACGATTGGATGCAATCTAGTAAGAGGGATATGCATTATTTATATCATTAAATATTTCAAGGGAGGCTTCCCTTTGGAAAAATTCTTTAATTCAGAAGTTTCTAGCTTTTTAGTAATTTTTAGATAATTTATTTTGCAATCAATAAGTAGCTCGATAATTTGCAGATTGCTTTTTTTTTTCATCTTGAGTGGATTTTTATATAGAAAAATAAGTTTCAACTTTTCTTTTTTATATGGAAAGAATATAATAAATTGTATAGGGACAATAAGATTAAAATTATAAAAAAAGTTATGAGATTTAAAAAAATTATTTTTTATAAAACAGTTAAAAGTTTTGATATTTTATAAGTATATTTAAAAGATGAAGAGTGTATCCTGTTGAATAGGATATTGAACTTCCGAACTACAAGAACAAAGTTTGACGCTCGATAAGCAAATATAGACAGAACCAATGATAGGTATGATAATTCTAAATATGTAGGCCGTAAAGTTCTTCCGTTGGGTCCTAAGAGAAGGACAGTGAAAAAAACTTTCCCCTCTGAAAGTCTATTCAGAATCATGGTGGCAAATGTTGGGTGCAATCTCCTAGCGGCACAGAGGCTTAATGGCCAATTGGATAGCGCTCTGACCTTTTGTACTACATGTTCAAATACTAACGGTGGGATGGATGTTTGTGAGTGGTTGGGAATCCACATTAAACTGTAAGTCGCGGTCTAATTATCCTAAAGTGGGCAAAAAATGACTGCAGAGAGACAAAACAAACTAAATCTAGTGGCAATCCTTGCAAGACACTGAATCTACATAGAAGTAAAAAAATATCTTTAAATACACTCATGTCCATAAATTAAGGATAATGAAGTTCAGGCAAAGAAAGAGACAGAAGCAAAACAAATTTGACTTACTTGTAAAAGTCTATTTATTAAACAAAAGGTAAAGAGCATATAGCCAATGGGCCCTAAGCGTCTGTACACGGTCTGCCTTGAAACTGTCGTACCGGTAGCTGAAGAGAGCTGACGAGACAGGTCTGATGCTGCTCCGTCTGTTTCTTTTCAGGCGCCAGAAACAAACGTGATAAATACCGGTCCTCATTCGGCATTGTAACTCGGGGGCGACCTATGCTGTAACATCTACCCACCATTACCATCATCTTGGAATCGTTGCCAAAGCCTGGAGAGGACACTCTGGGCGATTCCAAGTTCCTCGGATACTTCCGGTCCTCAGCTGGGTACGTCCACATTCCAGTCGTCCGATAATTCTACCACGTAAAAAATCATCCAAATGCTTCCTTTGGGCCATAACTATGCGGTTATTGCACTGAAAGGTTTTTAAAGCGCTTATGAACAATTTTACTTCTTTGCCACCATTCCTTATGTACCCTCTCTTACATTCTCGTCATTGCGACGTAGTATCCGCGCCATCTGGTGGTTTCCTGTAATTTGCATATTCTTCTTCAAGATGTGTGTGATAATTCTACAGGTGAAATTTTTATTTTAGAGTTCAATTTCTGTGTGATTCTGAATTATGCTTAATTTATGGACATGAGTGTATTAAACGTTTCTAAAAAATATTTTATTTCAAATATAAAAGTATGTTTTAATTAAAACAAGACCAATATACAGATCGTATTTTATCAATGAAAATATAGTTTTCATTTCAATATAACAAATTTTATGATTAATTGTAACTTAATTTTTTGGTTTGAAACTAATTGTTTAGCACGAATAATCTGAATATTTACAATATAAAAATATGTATTTAAACGTTATTATTTTAATGTCAAAATTGCAACTTGTTTAGTAAAAAAGTAAGGTCAATACGAATGGCAGGGGGAAAATATTTTCTTTTATTAAGGGTAGTTCACAGGCTAAAAATTTAAGAACATTCTCTTTGAAACCAGTTTCCTTCATGAACTCAGTGTTAACTAATGATGGTTTCTTCATAAAGATTAAAGATTTTTTTCACTATTGTTAACATTCAGTGTTAAAGAAAATAATTTTTAATTCTTAGAATTCATGGAGTCGTTTCCTTTTTTTTTTTTTTTTTAGAAAAATAATTTGTAAAGATGATATTTTTCATGTTTTGCACCAGATAAAATATTGCTGTAAAAATTGTTCACAAAAACTTACCCTTTCAAAAGATAAGAAACTAAGAAAGAAAAAAGAAAGAAAAAAAAGAGTCTTCTTTCACTATTTTAAAAATTTGAATATGTAGTCATCGAGAAGACTTAATTAGAACAACTTCTACATACTACTTTAACTTTATTTCAGTGACTCATTCTAAATTATTAATTTAAAAAAAAAAGGATTTTCCCTTTGATAAACCATCGTATTGCTAACGAAGGCGAAATGCATTTGTTGCTGGAAGAACATTTGAAAGTAGTCAAATTATGGAAAAGATAGAAACTCGAAAAGGATTTGGATAATTATTCCCAGTCTGATTCTATTTTTTACCTTGTTACCTTTGATGTAATGAACTAATTTCAGAAATAATTTGATATTTCAAATCCAAAAAGTTATAATTTTTATTATTTTCCATCATAAAAATATTTTTAATTCATTAGTAGCATTTTTGTAAAAATCTTTTGATGAAAATGTATGTTTCTACTTGAATTCAAGAATGTACTTTGATATGGTTTTTATATATTTGTATTTACAGGTTTTTAGGAAAATTATAAAAAAATATAATTTTAAAATAAATAAATAAAAAAAATATAATCAAAATCGAAGTTATTGCTTAATATATTTTAAAATATTTAATCTAAAAATCAGTAAATGTAACTATATTTTAAAAAATTTTTTGGTTTTACATTATTATTTTGACAGGACTATAAAAATAGTTGCTTTCAACATGATTCATCACTTAATGAGATAGTCTAGTGGTGTGGGTATGGGCAGCGAGATTGTAAATGGGTGAGATAGATACCTGAGGCATATGAGGAGAACTCACAGCTTTGTTATTACATCGCACAATCCAAACACACACACACAAATAGAGGAGTATGCAATATTTTATTCGTTTAAATAAGATAATCATTGATTAGAGGAAGGACCAAATTGAGTCTAACCAAAAACCCGGAACTTGGATATGCACAAGTACGATAAATATACTTACTCTCCTTGGTGAGAGTCTGTAGGCGAACTAATGCACCAGGAGGTACAAATATATTTCCTCTCGGGATCCAAAACTATAAACTAAACGACTCTACGGGAGAGAATGTTGAGCTGTACTTTGTGATGAGAGTCTCGAGGCCTGCTGACTATTTCCCTGAACACTACAGAGCTCTTGCTAATCATGTGGGAGGAAGCTTTGTTACAATATAAGATCCTAGATGCTTTAATTGAAACGCTTACAGTTTTGATCTCAATATCTGTAAGTGGTACACTAAAATAAAATAAAAATATGTGCAGTTTGGCGACTTATTTAGTCCCCCACCGACATGTTTTAAGATTATCCCATGAGTTATGTAAATGAAAAGTCAGTTATTTAAAAAAAACCTCCATAACCTCTCTTCGGGGCAGGATGACCGAGCTAGCGCTCTGGCTCTCGGTACCACAGGTATTAGGTTTCCCAGGTTTTCTCTCATATAACACAAATAACGAGCAGAAGTCCTCTCTGAAGGCAATTATCTTCCTCGCATCTTCCGTCAGTGAGCTGATTAGTAACAGCATTTATTAACATTTACGTACTGTGCAAATATACCTCAAAACTGTCAAATGATTATTTTTATGTAGTTTCTGTCTTATTCAATAGTTTGTAACATAATGTAATCATTGGTTGCATAATAGCTATTCCTCCTCAAAACAACCGGACTCACAGGAAATGCGTTGTCAATTGCCATAGAAACATCCTTAGGGAAGACTCGAGGGGTTTCGTGTCATAAGGAAAATTAGGAGCAGCTCTCGCCGTCTCTTCCAATCATCTTTCATCGCTGTCTGTCCCCCATTGTCGACGCGTCACCACCAATTTCGGTTTTCGTTCGCCATTACGCACGCATGACGCTCCCCAATTCCGCTGGAGTGCGGTTGCCAACCACCTCCTCGAGGAGAGGAACGCGAAGAGGGTGCTATTTTCAGGTCGGTAATACTTTTTGTAGGATGGAGATTCTGCCGTGTTTATGGTTTTTGATTTGCAGTTGTTTGAAAAGTATTGCTTTCGTGAATAAAAATTCAGATACCTATGCAGAATAATAAAGGGGTGATATGAATTTGGATATGTTGACACACAAATTGAATATTATTTGTATTGTTAAATCATATTAATTCAGATAAGGACTAAAATGAAAAATAATCTTTAAAAATTATGAAGGATAGATTTCCAATAAACTGCAAAAGGAAAGCATGCATCAAATCTAATATTCAAAATAGATTCCTTCTGGTCTTGAATGGCTGAGTGCCTAGTGCTCTGGCATCGGTGCCACAGGAGGTTCGAGTTACGGCGGTATCATGGATGTTTGGTAGTGGTTTTGAATCCATTTAAACCATAGGTCCCGGTCTCCTATGACCGTAGAAAGCGCCCTAGGGCCAATCAGACACTCTTCCTCACCCATCATTCCCAAACTATAAGGGACAACTCGTATCTAAGGCACAGTGATGTGATGTGGTGTGGTGGTGGTGTAGTAGTAGAAGTATTTAATGTCATAAGAAGCAGGTTTATTTTTTGTCGAATTTTGTTGCTCTTATTAAATTTTCAATTAATTTACAGATTGATTCTTCCCCTAATGCTTAAATACAAGCATCACTACATTACGAAAGTAACTTGTAAATGCTTTTTAAATGCAAATATTTTCTTAAAGTTAAAATTTATTACATAAATTGCGATTAAATAAAACTCAAAAATTAAAAATTGTATAAGAGTTAGTTTATTAAATATCTAATGCATATGAAAAATTTTTTTTGAGACTATTATAGCATCTATTATTTTACTATTTCAGCACCAAACTACGCGGAAGCCGAATATTTTCTCAGTTTTAACTTTGATGATAAAGTAATATTACGAATCAAATCCATAAACACATATGTTCCTCTTTAGATAATATATTTTCTCTTAAAGAGGAACTGTAAAAAAAATAGCAATTAAAAATGCTAGAAATAGCATAATCCATGAGATTTATATTTTTAATGGGATGCCACATTAATTTATTGACAACATCTATGAAATGAACGTTTTTTTTAAAAGTTTTGTTACAGAAGAATACACATAAAAATATTTTCTTTTAGATAAAAAAATCAGATTTATCGCATATTGACTATCTGCATTAAATTAAAAGTATCTTTAAATATTAAACGTATATAAAAAGTGATTTAATTCAAATATAACAGCATGCTTTAATTAAAACAAGACCTATATATGGATCGTATTTTATCAGTGAAAAAATCAAAAATTGTATAAGAGTTAGTTTATTAAATACCTAATGCAAACTAATTACAAATCATTTCATAAAATATTTAGTAACTGAGATATTAATCCATCTAGTCTTAAGAAAACTCTTAAAAGTTGTTCTTAAAACAACAACTTCAATTATGAAAATGAAAGAAAAAAATTCTCATTATTATTGGAAAGTAAATTTTATACAATATTCTTGTGAAGATAATAAAAAATTTCAGCCAAAATTCCTCACAGAGTAATTGTTCTTTGAGCAAAAGTTGATGGTTAGCCATAATGACAGAGGTGCTTGGAACCCAGTAATGACAAGCCTGGAGCAGATTAATTAATCCAGAGCAAATTTTCCTAAAATGCTTATTGCAAAGTTCAGCGAAAGAAACGATCTTAAACGGGTCTTTTCGATGCAGATAAACTTTCTTGATGGCTGAGAGAAATTTGACGTAATTGCAGCCGGTGCTGATTTTGTTGTTGTTGTTGTGTTCTTTTGAGAACGACGACACGTACATACAGGTGATTAGTGAATTTCATTTAACGCCAAACTGCCAAGATTCGAGATTTTTCATCCATGATGAAGTGACGAAATTAGCAAAGTGTACCAGGGACCAAAAGCATAGGAACCTCAAGAAATAAGTGCAAAATTAATGAGATGCTAGATGATAACATTAAATATGCCCTCAAAAAATGAAACAACTGTTAAATGAGATTTTCGTATTGAATTCTACAAAATAGTTGTAGCTTTGTTCATATGGTATTCTTAAAATATATAGATGAACTATTCGTATGATGTAGGGTATTCGTATACATCCATCACCCAATAAAAGCAGACAAAACTGTTAATAGGAAATGAAAATTCGGTATTAGTGTTATGTCACTAATGCCATAGGTGTTATGTCAGTATCATATGGCATTTCATCATGTGTTTGAATGTATTATCTGTTACATACTTGAAGGTTGAAATCCTTTATTTTGAATTTGTTTTATTTTTATATCGTCCTGGTTTTTGATTATTATTTTTATATAACAAAATACAAACAAGAAAAACATAGAGAGGCCCTGATGGCCGAATGAGCTGTGAGCCCATGGAACTCAGTGTCACATGTTTCATTATGGATTCCCGGTGGTGTCGTGAATGTTTGTAGTGGTTCGAAATCCACTTTAACTCCCTAGGTCCCGGTCTAATATGACTGTAGAGCATTGGGCATAGGGCTTAACAACCCTACACTTTAAAAAGGAAATATATCATGTTTCGAAATCTGCCATTAAGCAGACGGCATCGCTCGCATGAATAAGAATTCTTATTAAAATATGAATACCATGTATGGTTTTTATAAAGGTTATTAAGATATGTACTAATGCAAAACATTACAAAGTAGTTCTGTACTGCACTGTGCCTTATTATATCCCAAATTCTTATATTTCTCTGTCATTTTTTTTTCCTGAAATAAACCAATCTGCAGAAAATATCGCTTATATCAAACCAATATCTGCTATATATACCTCCATTAAAAACTGTCGCAGTATTTATGCAAAGCTATAGTTTTAGTAATATGTTTGCTTTCATGTATTTTGATATGAACATAGAATGTGATGACTTAAAACATTTAAGAAGTAATATTCAAAGAAGTGTTTCAACTAATATGAAATAGCGAAAGTGAGCAACATGAAAACCGATACAGGTTTAAAAAAAAAAAAAATTGCAGAATCATGGTTTTAACCATTAGTCTCTTTCCACGATAATTCTTTCACTGACTAATCCAAATCACCATCCACTTTTCATCTTAATCTTTCTCTCTCTCTCTCTCTGCAAACATCCTAAATTCAAAACGTTACTCACCAAATGCATTCTTAAACGATACTTTTTTTTATGGCTGATATTAACTTAATGTCTTGTGAAGTGATTTCGCGCCTGTTTTACTTTCTGAAGGCGATTTTTCTGAAGGCAAAACAAAAAAAAAAAAAGTCACTTTTGGCCACACAGCTCACGCAGAGTTTTCGAGCGAACTTTAAATCTAATAGCTTCACGCGCAGCTAACTTTTGTGACAGAATAGAATAAAAAATTGCTCCCGGAGGCCTATCAACTTTATGTCAGTGCGGGGGATGGGATGTGGTGGATGGGGTAGGGTGTAGGGAATGTTTCCAAATAATGTATTCGGGCTTTTGAGTCCCTATTTATCTTGCATTCAACGCCCTCATGCAGTATTCATACGCTGAATACATCGTGCGGAATATTGATGGAGACGTAACGCGCCGGTAAATGATTTTTGTAATGCTATTCGGGAACATGAAAAATGCCAAATATTAATAGAAAATGAAGATGTGGATGGGAAAGTGAAAAACGAAGGATTTCCCCTTTTTTAGTTCTTGAGCAACATCATGAATTTTGATTTATTGTTATTAATAACAATAAATACCTGCCTCGTTAGTATTTCCCATTCGTTGGTAGAATGCAGGAAAGCTCAAATTTGTATCCGATGGTGCCGTCGATCACTGTCATTGCTTTTAGAAAGAAAAAGGTGACTCAATATCAATTGCAATGGCGTATATAATGAGTTGATCTATAATGATTCTGCCTTGTGGGAATTTTCACATGACACGCAAATGCAAGAAATTCCCAAATGTCTCTGAAGACATGTATTCTTTGTTGTTATGACATCTTCAGTGTCCGGCAGCACGCCACTGGACAGCCCTAGTAGTCTACTGGATGGTGGAAAAGGGAGGCTTCTGTTGTGATGGAGCACCCTTAGGCAGAAATCTGACTTGGCTCCTAGTCGCTGCAGAAGAACGGGCCAATGCCTTCCGGGAAAACTTTTAGGGGGAACTACCACGTATTTGCGTATCATGGAAAAAAATGGGAAATGCATGTCTCTTTACAAGGATGTCTGACCAACGGGGAAAGATGTGAACATAACAGAACCCCATCGAGAAACCTCATTTTTGAAACAGTATCCATAACAATGCCGATGGTAGAATGGAACCTTCCCCTAATGCTCATCAGCGGCGTGCATTACCATTGAGCCAAGTCGGGCATATTTTCGTGATGATGAGTAGAAGGCCCACCGATGTTTAACTATAAATATATAAATAAATAGTAAATGTAATGTAACAGTATAATATACAAGAAGATGATTATTAAAATTTTAATAAATATAACTAAAAACAATTTGTTTTTTGTAAATTTCTAATCTTGTTGACTACTTTCATGGAATATTGATCTAGACTTGGAGAATCGACAACTCTTTAAAATTTTATTTTTCTACAAAACTATTTTATATATTTCACATGTAAAGATTTCTTTTAAAGTTATTGCTTATTTTGTATTAATGCTGGGGCCTAAGTGTCTTGGTGGACAGCTGGCTGAGTTTCTGAAATATGACAACTGATTCAAAACCCGTAATCGAAAGTTCTATAACTTTGCCCGGGATAAGTACGACATATCTACTGGTCAGTAAAATACTATTCTGGAGAAAATGACGGTGTTGTGTGGCAGTCCCTTTCCCGGGGGTATATTCTGGTGTCGGCCCGAGCACGCATATATGTCATTACAAAACCAATGACCACGTTTGGTCAAAATTGCTCGTTTGCAGACTAGTTGGGGGAAGTTTTACGGTTTTCTTCCAAATACAAAAGTCAGCACTGCATTTATGTATTGTTGGCCATTTTTCATACGGATGCTCCATCACATCTTACAAGATCAATCCATGCAATTTCTTGTGCACATTACAAATAACATTGAGGATCTTCCAACTATGATATATATCCGACAAGCGAATGGCCACTGGTTAAAATATCTGCCATAGGAACTTTCCAGCAGACATTTTTACTTTTTCACACGCCCATACTTAGTTTGAACAGGGAACTTTTAGTTACCATCCATGTAATATCCATTCTGCAATTGAAATGACAGAATTTATATCAACTACTTTTTTTGATTTTGGTATTTTGTTAGTTTTTAAATTATTAAAGAATTCAATCATATTGAAAAAAACCTTCTTAAAACGGACAAATGGTTTGCAAGATTTTTTATTTAAATTTAACCTAAGAATATGAGAAAAATTAAACCAAAGATTGACTCCAGAAGACTTGATAGGAAACTAATTTTCATTAATCGAGCAATAAAAGGAGAATACATCAAATTTCAATCTTTAATTAACTTTTGATATTTTAGCACGAAAAAAATTATCACGTTGATATTTTTATTAGCTTTTCAGTTATAAGATTTTTACCATTCTTGGAGGACAATATTGTTTAATATTAATGTTACATCGAATATCTCTAATTTGATTCAGAATTTTTGCAAATGAATGCATGTTCAAGCATAATTTAGGTGAAAACTAAGCACAACTACATTATAAATATATAGATATATTCGAGCAACATAACTTAATTTCAACGTGTCATTAATTTACTTCAAGATACAATGGATGCATTATTACTTATCTTTCTCGCAAATTAAATTTCTAGAATCTTTATTTATTTATTTTTTTTCTTGTTTATTATTAATCTCTTGGCTTAGGACGGAAAAATTGTCTTTTTCTAGTGAGATTATTTCAAACAATAAACTTAAGATAGGAGGAAATTTGCT
Organism: Caerostris extrusa; assembly: GCA_021605095.1. Lineage (NCBI taxonomy): Eukaryota > Metazoa > Arthropoda > Arachnida > Araneae > Araneidae > Caerostris > Caerostris extrusa. The sequence goes on along the minus strand of BPLR01017597.1, from coordinate 27,378 downwards.
TGCAAATTTATTATATGTTTGATTCATTATATATTCTATTTTCAATAACACAGTCTCATGGAAACTAATGCATAAATTTGGTACAAACATAACTCATACACTGGCATGCAAAATTTAAGCGATGATGTGATTTTTAAGCAAACAGACATAAAATTGAATAAAAGTTTTTTTTTGCTGTTAATACAATAAAAGTAAAAGATCTTTGGTAAAAATCCAATTCAATATAAAGATCTTTGGTATGGAAATATCGGGAAGATAGGTGATGTTAAGGCATCAAACGTGCAGTGATAGACTACTTTAAAAGATGCTGTTAAAGACATTCTCTAAAAGTTCAAATGAATTCCTACATGTACAATATGGCTGGAAGGAAATCATCTCGAGGACCTTTTTTGCGTGGTAGAATAATCGTCAAACTTGGAGAGATGTAATGTGACAAGCGTAACCCAAGAATCTAATCTATAAAAGTGTCCTTTCACGGATTTGGAAAACCTTCAAACCATAAGTACAAAGGTTAGTATCATAAATGTTTAAACTATAAACCGAAGGTTGGTACTAATTGATGCAATGGATGACCGATATATTGTCCTACAAGTGAAAAGAGATCTACCAGCCAGTAGACAACATTACTTTGCAGTTGCGTACGACAACGGAGCTATAATGTCGCTCATTACTGCGGTCAGATACATCTTCGGCCCTTCTTCCTGAACGCTAACTCCCATAAACTGCTGTCTAATGGATGCATAGTTTAGAGGTGTAAGGAACACAAAGACTGGACATCTAATCAGTAGGGCCACTCTTCTTTAGAGATGTGTCGTTGCAATGTGACGACATACATTCATCAATGCTAGTTGATATCTAAAGAGATAGAAACACAATTTTATCTTAGCAAGCACTTTGCATAAATGTTTTCCACCAATACAGCGACAATAACGCACTTTGTTATTGTTTTAGTGTCCTTAAAATTCAGTGTAAAACGTTGTACTCTACCTCCACATTTTGTTAGTATTTTAGTGTATTTATTATTTAATTGAGCTAAACTATTATTGAACAACAAAAGGTCTCGACGTATTTCGAAAAAAAAAAAATACTTATATACAAGAATGTGCATACGCTTCTTAACATTTTAAAGAGAACATTTAATTTGGTTTCATACGTTATTTCTTTATAATGCTTAGCTTTTCTCAATATCCAAAGAAGTCAATTCGATATGATCCATGAGAGATTGAATTGAAGATTGGAAACATCTGTAGATAGCTATCACCATAGATGTTTTGCATCCCAAAATTAATTTGAAAACTAATTTAGAGAATGAAAACGATTGCAAATACATAAAAAAGAAATGGCAGTGTATTTATTAACTGAGTTATATCACAAAAAAAATAAAATGTAGCAGAGAACGACATGCTCCATATTTTCATGTGAAGGAAAATATGGAATATGTATCTTAATCACTAGAGCATATAATCTAGTTATCAATGTTCTATTCCATTAAAAAAATATTTTTTTTTGAATTTTTTTTTTTAAGTAATTACAATTAAAAGAAATATTCCAAATTGACGCCTATTCAAAATAATGGCAGAAGTCTATAATGACTTCAAAATGTCTCAGTTTTTATTTTTATTTCTTTTTATTCAATTTCTTGAATATAGTTAATAATCATCTTTATGAAATAAATAAAAGTTATTCATTTATATAGCATAAAAAACATAATTATATTTTAAAGAATAATTTAGACTTTTGATGATGTCATAAATTTTAATTCATTTCTTGACCAATCATCGTAAAATTTGTTGCCCTACGGACAGAAACTACAATTGTTTAATATAAATCAATAATAATAATATAATATAAATCAATAATAATTATTATAAATCTATATAAACTATACATAATAATATAAATCTTTTTTTATACATTTGTAAATTACTTTACTGATTATTTAAAAATATTCTTTGCATTTATTTTCCAAAATGCATTAATCGATAGCATTCTTTTTTAGAAAACTTCCTAAAATATTAATGCTTATTTTTTGATAGGAAAAAGAAACAATTTACGATATTATGATTAAATTTATGCAGTTATGCATTTTAACGTTTCAAGCCTTTTTTGGGCTACATTTTTATCTGAAATATCGTTACTGTTTTCGTTTTTTGATTCTTTTTTAAAACAAACCCATTCAAGCATATTCTTCCGATAATAGTACGTGCAGCACTTAACCACGTTTTCTGAAACGGCAAACATCAAAATATTTTCGCTGGAAGAAAATATGACTCTTCGAAAAACATCGATCGGTGAATTAAAAGCAATCTCTCCTAATTCGACCGATAATTCAGATTAATTGCCAGTTCTGGTCCAACGATTTCTCTATGATGGGAACTATTCCCACTTCTATGGCGGACTTCCTTTTAAATCGGCGCTCGTTAGCGTTAGCTGTTTCTTTTCCGAATCTCCTAATAACGATACCATGGAGACAAATCTGCTCGACTTAATCATCATTTACTGAAGGTTCGAGATATCCCGCTAATACTTCCCGCAGTTAAAAATGGCGAGAGTAATAATAATAATAATAATAAAAAAAAAAAAAAAAAAGAACTCTTACGTGTTCTAAAAAACGCGCCTGGGCGCGAGCGTAACCATGGGCAACCGAATTGCTGTTGCCATTCCGACGAAATAAATGCTTAATCCTCCTACAATATGCGTTAAAGGTAATCGCATTGATTCTACTTTGGGACCTTCGCTGGGGAAGAGCCTTTAATTGGCCGCACTGAGGATTAAAATAACAATAATTAGCGTTCAGGGATTAAAAAGTAAATGTAAATATAACCGTGGACTGTTGAAGTTACTGTAGTGTAATTAAAATGGATGCCGATGACATTTTGAGGTAAATATTAAATGGTATTAAACTGGTCTTTGTGGCTCTGTAACGAAGATTAATGCTTTTTTTTATTATTACTAGTATTATGAGCGAAAACTGCTTACCACTTCTACTCAGTTGAGAATTCGGGTATTTACTTTTGTTTTTAATTTGCTTCGTAATTATGATATTCAACGTAATGTATAATTTAAAGTAGTGCGCGTTTAATACCTTTTTGAAAGATTAAAGGTCAGCAATTTGTTTAATAATAAATGAGAATAAACGATTGGCTGCAATCTAGTTAGAGTGATTTGCATTATTTATATCATTAAGTTATTCTAGGGAAAAGTTTCCCTTGAAACATTTTCAATTTTTCAATTTTTATGTTTCAAGTAAATTAAAGATACTTTAATCTGTAATAAATTAGTAGGTAGCTAATTTGAAAATTTTATCTTATTTCATTTTGTGTGGATTTTATCTAGATGTATACATTTCAAGTTTTGGTTTTGAAATGGTCACAGTACAATAAATTATATAAGGGCAAAGAAATTAAAATTATAATAAAGTTATGAGCTTTAAAATATAAATTTTTTTTTATAAAACATCTAAATGTTTCGATTTTTTTTTTGATATTTATACGTGATTTCACCATCCTATGAGAATCGATTTAGTTGCAGTCTGAACTTTGGCTTCCGGCAGGCAAGGTGTGGTCTGGCTGTCTGCTGGTGCTCTGAGTGTGTCGAGGTTTTTTGCCTAAAAATGTATCAATTCAAGTTGTTAATGGCTGTGAATTTTATTAGCATTGTGTGTTGTGTTCCTGTGATCGTTTTAAATATCATAATTTAAATCAATATTGGTTAGTTGAACTTCAGTCTTCTTCTTACAAGAACTGCGTCATCGGCGTTGCTGTTAAAACAATTGAATTTTTTATTTTTCTCTTGATGTAAAAAAAAAATTAAGCTAGTCGAGGAACGTTGAGTACTATAATATAATTTTTAATTTTTATTTTGTTGTCTACTATTTCTATATTACTTACTATATGCATTACTTGCAGCAATTAAAGTTCTTAGCTGTAAGTATGTCTATTTAATCATTCAATGTTGTCCAAAACTACAAAAAAAATTATTCTTATTTTTCTTTGAATCAGAATAAGCGATTTTATAAAAATGGGAATCGAATCAGAAGCGAAACGATGAAATAAAGAAGTATATTTTCCGTTTAGATAGTTCCGAGATCGATTATTTTCTTTTAGATTGTTCTAGAAAAGTCAGATATATGTTTGCTTTTCAGCGTTATTTGTTATTTTTTCATTTATAATTCAATAACATGAAGAATCTAATGTATTATGAAAATAAAAATTAAAATAGAAATTGTGGGAAATGCATTCTTTCAGACATAGAAACATAAAGTGATTTTTCAAAACTAAAATAGCGTAAACATAAAGTATTTGACATCGAAGAAAGTAATATAAAAAGAGTGATATATTAGATATATAAAATTAATAAGTACATAGCATATTATTTAGAAGTTTAAATATGAAAATAGTGCTTGGGAAATAGATTAAACAAAAATAAATCATAACACAAAAACAAAATTTTTATGGCAAGAAACATTATAATATACTTAAATAAATACAAGTTATTTACACGAAATATTATCTTTGAATTAAAACCTATAGTATCTCAAAAGTCATATAGATTAATTAAATGCTTACTTGCACGTAATATAGTTTATTTATGTAAAATATATTATATACATTGTATAATTTATATTTAATTTGTAAAGTTAAGTAGATTACAGAAGGTAATACATGTAAAATTAAAAAGATTAAAAAAATTTTGTAAGTAATTAATTATATATTTTGTTTTAATACATTTTACATCCCCAAATATATTTTTATACATGGGATCTTAGATGCATTTATTTAAAATAATTACAGTACATATATTCTAAAACTAATTCACTAATTTTCATAATGAGTAACCAATAATTTGCTGTTACGTTATTTAATTTTTATGAATAGTCGTTAATATTGAATGCAGTAGAAATAAATTCGCAATTATTAAAGTAATTAACAGTTAAATTTTTGTATTAAATGAATGGAATAAAATAGAAAATATTTATAAAAATTATAGGGCTGCTTTAAGGGTTTGATGGTAATTACTACTACACGTGAAATTGTTGTATGATCTTCAATGCAGCTAATTACTTTGTGCTAATTAAAGTAGTACATTATATACTCACGGTTTTAGATTATTGAGCTGTGTAATAAAAAAATATAAATTGGAAATAGATGCAGCAATCTGATCTGGGAAAAATTTTCATATTGACTATTTTTTATATATATTTATGTTACTAATGCAACTGTGGTTTTACGGTACAATTTTTTTAAACAAATATACTACTGTGCCCAAATAGTAAGACCAATTATTGTTTTTCAAAAACTCTTTATTTATTCTTCCAAATTTATTTCATCGCTTTCAAAGTAATCCCCTGCGAACACAATGCACTTATGCCAACTTTTTTTCCAATCCTCAATGCATGCTAAAAAGTTATCTGCAGGGATGAGTCTTCAAAGCGTGCGGCGATTCATGTTGAATCTTTTCAATCGACTCCAAACGGTGTTCCCGGAGTGGTCTTTTGAGTTTAGGGAATAGCCAGAAGTCTCACGGTGTGAATACGGTGGCTGTGGAACGATATGGGTTTCATTTTTTGGCTAAAAAGTCACTAAGAATTAATGCAGCGTGAGCTGGCGCATTCAGTGTTTTCGGTACCAATCGAGATTTGACGCGTTTGAGACCCAAAATATCTTTTAAAATGGAATTTTGAAATTCCGACCTCATCAGCAAGGTCTCTAATTGTAAATCAACGGTTTGCAAGCACCAAATCTTTAATGTTTTGGACGTAAGCTTCGTCGGTTGAGGTTGGGGGGTCGACCAGAGGGCTCTTCGACTTCAACGCGTTCTCTGCCTTCTCTGAACTGCTTATACCACTTCCAAACATATCTTTATGAGGAATGCTCACCGAATGCCTTCTGCAACATTCTATACGTTTCCGCAAACAAAATTTAATGTCTGAATTAATTTCATTTCAAAAATCGCCGGAATCAGTTTTAGAGTCTCACAAAGCCAAGCGTAACTCAAACACTAATAAATATTTTGACGTCAAATTTCACACCGATATCAAGGACAGTGCTAACAACCTAAAAAAAAAAAAAAAATTGAAATTCCGTAAGCCCCAGGAATTTTAAATTGAAAATTGGTTTTACTTTTTGGACACAGTAGTTATACATGTAAAAACCATAAGAAATATATAGGTCTTTTACAGTTTACCTTTCTTTAATTCTTTTAATAATCAAATTGTCGAATATTGCAATCTTTTATTATAAATAAATTTAAGTGGAACTCAGTTAATGGAACATAAGTAATATTACAACACTTGAAGCGTGAATAATAACAAAAATAAATTTTAAAATTTCATTTCGTGGACTATATCAGCCGGTCTTTTGATCTTTCTGTTTCTCCACGAGAATTTTTTATGAATATATAAGAGAAAAAAATTAATATTCATTATTATACATTATTATGCATTCATTATTAGCAGAACTGTTTTTCTTTTTTTTTTCCTTTTGATTTTTGTTCATTATATTTAAACTCAAATGACTGGCAACTTTCCCTGGCGATGTTATGGATGCTAGTTACATAAAAATTAAATATTAATGTCAATTCCTTGGCAATAAATAAATCTCGAAGAAGAAACAAATGGTAATTTATAATAAAAGAACAGATGTTTTTCTCTATTTTTTATAATCTGTGCTTTTTTAGATAATACTTACATCTACAACATTTGGTTTCGTCAGAGCAAAACATTTCATGTATTTGCTTTTAACGTACAGTCGGACAACGCAAAATATAAAAAAATTGGTATATTATTTGTAATTATAGTTAGATCGTCACAAAAGTGATGCCATTGTAAATGGCTCGAAGTAAACTAACTTATTGTGCAAAAGCAGTTGCTTAACAAAATTAATTAACCCGATAACTCGAAATGTTTTCATTACGGTATCTGATATTTTGAACGCAATCGACTCAGCATGATGAAATTAGTATATGGTAATATTTTTTGTAGATATCTTATTAAAAGCTTTGGAGTTATAGGGGTTCAAAAATTGACTTTCCTAATGTCAAATGGAACTTTCGTTTAATGAATGATATCTCACGTTCTAATTATTACTATTATATTTAATTTTTGCACTACTGGAAAGAAACTTTATAAAAAAGTTAGAAACATAATTTTAGTTAAATTTTTGGGTATATTTTAATAACATTAAATAATAAATACCGTTTTGAAAAATGAATTATGACATACAGTTTTTATATCGTTGGCCTTCTAGTGTCATCAATGCTTAAAATATAATTTTTTTTTTTTTAAAATTATAATGAAGCCTTTATGAAATATTAAAAAAAAAATGTCAATTATTGACCAGATTCTAAATTAAAAAATATTATTATAGATCTGCTTTCGAGAAAACGAGATAACGTTAATGTCGCGTCATATGAACTTATGTTATATATGAATTCATTTTTGTTTAAGTGCATACCGTTTGCAAGAAAAATATATTTCACAAAAGGTAAAATATTCTTTCTATGATGGAAGAAGTTAAAAATATTTTATAAAAAGCTTTTTACTGAAAACTTCGAACTTTTTATATTTCTAATTCAGAATCTTTCAGATTTATCGGATTTATAGTGTTTATCCCTGTCAAGAATATTCGGTGTTTTTAAAAATGTTGTACTTCGTAAAATCTTCCTCTATATCAGAAACTTACCTTGTTAACTAAAAGTCTTTTTCCGAAGATAACTCTCAAGGCTTCTTCTGCTTTAAAATAAAATAAAGGTTACTTTTATAATAAAAATTACGTTTTTATGATATTTTCATTTTAAATATAAAATTGAATTATTTAATATTAATTTCAAAAATTCTTCCCTTGTATATTTAAAATATATTATAATTAAAATATATAAAAATAATTATAATTAAATATATTATTAAATTATTAATTAAAATATATTATATTTTAATAGAATACTACCCAACATAGGCTGGTGTTATGCATGTTATATTTAAATAATTATAAAATAAGATTTAATACAATCAAGATGTACAACTTTTCAAAATTACAAAATTCAAATTTAGATAAGTTCCAAAGAAAACTCATTATTATATTTATTTTAAATGGATTTGTTTATTTCATACCACAACGACATCCAAAATTTGAAAATATATAAATAAATAAATAAAAATGTTTATTTTCCAATTTAAATGTTATCATACAATTTTTCTTTACATTCTTTTTTGTGGCAAAACTATTTATTCATTTTCTTTCAAGGATAAATCATAAATTTTTGCAGCGCTTGTTGAACTTTCAGTTATTGCATTTCAATATTTTGATATTTATTCAGATTATTTTGAATCAAATGCTCCCGAATGCTTATAAATTTGGGATAAATTTACCAGAAAGTTTCCGTTTAGCAGAGAATATTGCGACATGGCTGCGTCATATGCTACACGATACATAGCGATGCAAAGCAAAATCACCAATCGAATTCAATATAATCAACAAATAACATTTTCTATCAAGCATATTGCAAAAGGCATTATAGAAAAAAAATAAACAGTATAACATTGTAGAAGATACTTGGAAATGCGAATTGGAAGATTACCTACCAATAAATCTTCAATTATAATAGGTCAACTTAAATTTGGTATTTAGGTTTTGAAGCATATAATATATGTTTATAAATAAAAACCAAACCTTATGCAAAAGATGGGGATGAAATTTAATTCAATTTTTATTTTTAACATAGAATAAATGTATATAAAAGTATTCTTATGACAGCTAACCTTTAGAATAAATTTCTCAATATTTAGAATGAAAACTTTGAAACTCAATTACCATAAGCCAAAATAAAACAATATAAAAAAAAATATTAAAGTCACTTTCTACTTTTTTTTTCACTCTATTGCAGAAAATCCTTTATAAACAATTTTCATTCATTTTTTTTTTATTTGGTGCCATCTATTGGAGGAAATATGCAACTTAAATCTAAAAAAACTAAAATTAATTAATTAAATTTAATTGATGAATTAATATTTGAAAAAACTGTATTAACATCAAGTGTCATCCACTGCAAAGTTTAAACAAAATGTACTTTAACTTGAGTGGATGAATAAAAAAGTATTTTATGAACGATTGAAAATTTGTACAAGATATATATAGGGAGAGTGTGAGCTAATAGAAGGAATTGAAATAAAGGTTAAAAATCATTATTTTTAAATATCTTTTGCCTTTTATATTTCATTTAAAATGTGTGTTAAAAAACGAACATCTAATTTTTAAAATTATTTTGCATAATGCCACGAATTTTAATTTTTTGTCATCTGCAAAATTTTGTTATATATATTTTTTTTCAAATTTGCTGATTACATAGTGTTATGTAGTTCTATGTTAAAATAAGCTGTGAAAAATCTTTTCTTCCAGAAAATCGAAATCTATTACATAAGAAAAAATTAGTTTTAATTTTAATTTTTTAGTTTATTAAGTTCAAATCCTTTGTTAATATCCATTATAACTACTGTTTTCAACAAGAAGACTCGATGGCAATTATGACATCATTTGTAAAACGTCTCCTACCGATATTCAAGCTTCCTATTGGGAGTTTTCTTGGTTATCTGCCATGACACGCAAATCCAAGGCAGCTGCTCTTTAAAAGTCCTCCCGGCAGATGATGCCCTTCCATTCTCATGCTTAAAGGATTGTTCGAGACATACATAAGTGAAACATGATGTCCAACAATGTTCAAAATTAATTAATTAAATAAATAAATATCTATAAAAATATGAACCAATAATAAAGTAAATGGATAAAAAATAGTTGAAGAGAAAAATATAACATGCTTAAAAATTTAATTTCGCTAAAACAGAATTTTGTAATTTTTTATTTGAAAATAGAGCTGTATTAAATTTAATAAAATGATAATTATGTTAAAAATAATTAATAATTACTTATTTTAAATCCAAGACAAGTTCGTACAATAATTTCGACTTTTTCAATATATGTTCAATGAATTAAATGAATTTAAACCTACAAAATATAGAAAATACTTTTTAATACTTAAATAACTAAACCCATAAAGGTTAATAACTAACCGCAAAGTTTCCATTAACATACTGGATCACTTTTTTAGTTAGTTATTTTTCTAATGAGATTAAACCGAATAATAAAGTAACGAAAACGAAAAACAAAAACAAATTCTCTAAGAAATTTTGGAGGATTTCGGTATATAAATCAAAATCTTTTCTAGAAGCTTCAATTTACTCGAGTTTTAAAACAACTGAAAAAAAAAATTGTTGTATTAATTTACGAGAAAATTAAAAAGTACCCCGAAATTATTATTAATTAAGTGAAAATCCATCTAAGCTTTATGTTAACGTTTTTTTTTTACCTCTTGTGTTTTTAAAATTTTTGCTTTGAAGTAAGGTCTGAAAGCCAATTAAGTAATGTCGGCGTCTGTTCTTTCTGGTCTTCGAAGTATGTAAACTTGCTTTTTTGTTTTATTGTATTTTGCCTTAAGATTAAAATATAATGAGTGCTATATTTTTAAATACTACAATGGGAATTATGTTTTCGAAGAAAAATGTTTCTGCGAATATCTGTTTCTTAAAATGCTCATTTAAGAAGCTTTAATCAGATGTTCTTATTTGTCTTCCTTTGATATCGATTTGGCTGCGAAAATATGTTACTGATTTTAAGTTAGGAAAGAAAAATGAATATTGTTACAAAATTTTCTTGTGAAAGATTATCTTCAATTAACTAATTAATTATGATTGCTGCAAATTATATATGAACCCTTTTTTTTAAATTAGATTTATTCAAGTGGCATCATTTTCAGTATGTTGTTATTTTTTCGAATGGTAGACAGTATGATCTGAGATTATTCGAGATTCGAAAACAAATACGTACGTAATACGTACTAAAAGTTAAAACAAGACCTTGGGGGTTTGTTATATATTACTGTATTACCACCTCGCACTTGTACGCATGATTATATAACCCTTATCAGTTAAAATGGTGGGCATAGTAAGATAAAATATAAATGTTTAATTTAAAAAATTCCAATTATAGAATTACAAAATATTTAGAATCTTAAGATAGTTGTATAATAACATACCATATTTTTTTCTAATATAAGAAAGATATACAATGTTAAACAACGGTTATACACATGATGTGTAAATATGGTATGGCTTGCTATACAAATATTATGACTGAGTTTAGTCTATGGATTGACAAAAATAACAAAGAGCTATTGTTTAAAGTAGAAGAATGATCGCAGAGGATTCAATTAATATATCATGATTAATGGTTTCTTGGTATAAATAATTGCGTATTTTCTTCTATAAAATTCATTAAATTGATGATTTTTTTCTGGTACTTGAGTTGAAGTTATATTTTTGTAATGTAAAAATGTCTATAGGGAATTATAAGATGCATTGGTTTTGTAAGAGAAAATAATTACTTCATAATGGGATTTTCTCTGGTATTCCACAAGTGAAGAAATCATCTTCTAAAAGTTAAAACAAGACCTAAGTATAAATATTATTTTATAAGTTAAAATAGTTTTTTTTCAATATGTATATATTGATTGATTGTTAATTAATTGTTTAGTTTAAAACTAATTCTTTAGATTGAATAGTCCTGATAATAAATTTAAAAAACATTTAAACGTTTTATCAGGTTATTTAAATGTCAGAATTGCAACTAGTTTAGTAAATGGATAGAAAAAGAAAGGTCAATAACCGGAGCTGGAAGGGAAGGTGTAAAAATATTTTCTTTTCATGAAAGGGGGAGTTCAGAGGCTAAAAGTTTGAGAACATGTTCTTTGAAACCATTTCCTTCATCAATGTTAACTAAACAAAGATGGTGTTCTCCAAGTTTCTTAATAAAGACTAAATATTTTTTTTTACTATTCTTAACATTCAGCGGTAAAGAAAATAAATTAAAATTCCAAGATTTCGCGAATTGTTTTCCTTTTTTAGAGAAATAATTTGAAAATGGGACATTTTTTATGTTTTGTACCAGATAAAATATTAATTCACAAAAAACTTACCCTTTCAAAAAAAAAAAAGAAAAAAGAAAAGAAAAATAGACAGTAAAAAAAAAAAAAATTTTCTTTCACTATTCAAAACTTAGAATATGTAGCCATCGAAAAAGACTTAATTAGAACAACTTCTACGTACTTTACTTTCTATTTCAGTGACTCATTCTAATTATTAATTTAAAAAAAGAGGATTTTTCCTTTGATAAACCTTCGCATTGCTAACGAAGGCGAAATGCAGTTGTTGCTGGAAGAACATTTGAAAGTAGTCAAATTTTGGAAAAGATAGAAACTCGAAAAGGATTTGGATAATTATTCCCAGTCTGATTTTTTTATCTTGTTACCTTTGATGTAATGAACCAATTTCAAGAAATAATTTGATATTTCAAATCCAAAAGTAATAATTTTTATTATTTTCCATCATACAAATAAAGTTCTTAATTCATTATTAAAATCTTTTGAAGGAAATATATGTTCTACTTGAATTCAAAATTTACTTTTGTTATTATATATTTGTATTTGCGAATTCTAGAAAATTTATAAAAAAAATAATCTTAATTTTAAAATAAATAAAGTAAAAATACAATTCAAATTGAAATTACTTAATGTATTTAAAACATTTAATCTAAAACAGTAAATGTGACTGTATAAAGAAAATATTTTTGGTTTTGCATTAATATTTTGACAGGACTAGAATTATATTTAAAGCAACTATTTTAATTATTTTTTAATCAGATTAGTGTAGTGTTGTGGGTATGGGTAACTAGAATGTAAATGGGTGAGATACCCGAGGAACATGTTGGAGAAATCGCAGATTTATTTACATCTGCATATTCACCACACACATAGAATTAGATACATACAATATTTAACTCGTTTAAAGAAGATAATTATTGATTCGAGGAAGGACTCCACATATAACCGAAAACCCGGAACTTGGATATGCACAGGGTACGAGAAATATACTTCCTCCTGGTGAGAGTCTGTAGGCGAACTAATGGGAAAAGATTATCAAATATAGTTCCTCTCTGGATCAAAAATTATAAACTAAATGACTCGACAGGAGGGAATGTACTTGAATGAGAGTCTCGAGGCCTGCTGACTATTGCTGTTGAACACCACAGGGGGACGCTCTTGGCAGTGTGTAGAAGGAAGCATTGTTACAATATCAGGTGCTAGATGCTTTAGTTGAAACGTTCACAATTTTGATTTCAATATTTGTAAATTAGTACACTTAAAATAAAAAAAAAAAAAATGTGCAGTGTGGTTACTTATTTAATCACCACAGTGATGTTTTAAGATTATCTCCACGAGTTTTGTAAATAAAAGTCAGTTATTCTTAAGAAACCTCCAGAAATGTCCTACTGGAAATGATGGCCGAGTGGCAGCGCTCTGGCTCTCGGTACCATAGGTATCGGGTTCTCCAGTTCTCGGGTTCCAGGTTTTCTCCCCATACAACACAAAATAACGGGCAGGAGTCTTCTCAGAAGGCATTGTCTTCCTGTCATCCTCCGTCAGTGAGCGGATTTGTAAAAGTTTATTAACATTTATGTGCTATGCAAATATACCTCCAAAACGGTCTAGTGATAATTTTTTATGTATTTTTGGTCTTATTCAATTATTTGCTTAACACAATGTAATCATTAGCTGCATCATAACTATTTAATCTTCAAAACAACTGGACTCACAAAATGCGTTGTCAATTGCCACAGAAACGGCCTCAGAAAGACTCGAGAAGGGGCTTCACGTCATGAGGAAAATTAGAGCAGCTCTCGCCGTCTTTTCCAATCTGCATCTTCGGATCGCTGTCTGGCCCCCATTGTCAAGTCGCGTCAACACTCATTTCGGTTTTCGTTTCACCCTTACGTGCACTGACGCTCCCAATTCTGCTGAGCGAAGTTGCCACCCACCTCTCGAAGGGAGAAACGCGAAGATAGTATTGTTTTCAGGTCGGTAACAGTTCGTCGGGTGGAGATTCTTCCGTATCTGTGGTTTTTTTTAAAAGTGTTTGAAAAGTGTTGCTGTTGTGAATAAAAATTCGCATACCTATGCGGAATTTTAACGAAAAAAAAAGGGTGACATGAATTTGGACATGTTGACACACAAATTGAATTTAAATTAACTACATTATTCGATATGATAGTCAAATGTGATTTAACATTATTAAGTTATATTAATTCATATAAAGACTGGAATGAAAATAATCTTTTTAAAATTATTAAAGATAGACTTCCAATAAACTTTCCAAATGAAAAAGGAAAGCTTGCATGAAAACTAATATACCAAAATAGGTTCTTGAGTCTGGCGGTGCCGTGGATGTTTGTATTGGTTAGGAATCCATTTTAAGCCGTAGATCGTCACAGAGGTCAATCAGAATTCTCACACCCACATTATTTCCAAACAGTAAAAAGGGCAACTCAGCTCTAAGGCACAGTAATGTGATGTGGTGTTGTGTGGTATGGTGTAGTAGTAGTAGTAGTAGAAGAAATTCCCTGCCAAAAGAAATAATGTTTTTGGTCGAGTTTTTTCGAGTCAAGTTTTTGCTTTAATTTAATTTTCAATTAATTTACAAAGGATTTTCCCCCCTAATGCTTAACTACAAGTATCACTCCATTACGAAAGTAACTTGTAAATGCTTTTAAATACAATATTTTCTCTAAGTTAAAATTTATTACATATATTGCGAATAAAAAAACTTAAAATTAAAAATTAGTTTATAAAATATCTAATGCATATGAAATTTTTTTTTAATTGAGACTATTGAGCATCTATTATTTTACTATTTGAGCATCAAATTACGCCGGAAGCCTAAATAAAACATAGGTAAAAGGGAGAAAATATCCCTGCTGGCCGCCTTATAAAAAATTTATTTCCAATAAATATGATATTTATAATTTTAAATAGCAAAGTAAAATGGCGAATCAAATCCGCCCACACACACGTATATGTATGTATATATGTAGAGAATATATATTTCCTCTAAAGGGAACTGTAAAAATAGCAATTACAAAACGCTAGTAATAGCATAACCATGAACACCATATTTATACTTTAATGGATTACCAGATATATTTATTGGATAATATATATGGAAAAAATTAAATAATTAATTTTTTAAAAATAATTAATTGAAAAAAATTTTTACAGAAGAATATATACTAAAAATATTTTAACTTTAGATACACATTAAAGTAAAAATATCTTTTTAAATATTAAACGTATCTAAAAAAAGTGATTTAGTTCAACTATAAATTGTGTTTTAATAGAAACAAGACCTATATATGGATGGTATTTTATCAGCGAAAAATCAAAGATTGTATAAAATTTATTAAATATCTAAAGCAAATTAATTTCAAATCATTTCATTAAATATTTAGAAACTGAAATATTAATCCATCTAGTCTTAAGAAAAAACTTTTTAAACGTTGTTGCTCAACAACAACTTCAATTATAAAAATGAAAGAAAAAATTATTATTATTGAAAGTAAATTTTATACATTCTCCTGCGAAGATAATAAAATTTCAAAGCTCCTCACAGAATAATTGTTCTTTGAGCAAAAGTTGATGGTTAGCCATAATGACAGAGGTGCTTGGAACCCAGTAATGACAAGCCTGGACCAGATTAATTAATCCAGAGCAAATTTTCCCTAAAATGTTTATTGCAAAGTTCAGCGAAAGAAACGATCTTAAACGATCTTTTTCGATGCAGAGATAAACTCTTGCTTGATGGCTGAGAGAAATTTGACGTAATTGCAGCCGGTACTGATTTTGTTGTTGTTGTGTTCTTTTTGAGAACGCAGACGCGTACATACAGGTGATTAGTGAATTTCATTTAACGCCAAACTGCCTAGATTCGAGATTTTCATCCATAATGAAGTGACGAAATTAGCTAAGTGTACCAGGGTCCAAAAGCATGGGTACCAACAAATAAGTGCAAAATTAATGAGATGCTAGATGATAACATTAAATATGCCATAAAAAATGAAAACCCGATAAATAAAATATTTTAGTTTTGAATTCTTCAAAAATAGTAGTTCGCTCATATGGTATTCGTAAAATATGGTTATGAACTATTCTGTATGATGTATGGTATTCGTATACCAACATCCAATAAAAACAAACAATGTTAATAGAAAATAAAAATTCGGTATTAGTGTTATGTCACTAATGCCATAGGTGTTATGTCAGCATCATATGGCATTTCATCATGTGTTTGAATGTATTATCTGTTACATGAAGGTTGAAATTTTTTATTTTGAATTTGTTTTGTTTTTAATATTGTCCTGGTTTTTGAGTATTATTTTTATGTAAGAAAATTAAAACAATAAAAACAGAGTGAGGTCTGATGGCCGAGTGACTATCCTCATGGAGCTCTATGTCGCATGTTGGTGACCATGAATGTTTGTAGTGGTTCTGAATCCACTTTTACCTAGGTCCCGGTCTAATATGACTGTAGAGCATTGGACATAGCGCTAACAACACCTATCCCTTAAAAAGAAAAAGATATCATGTTTCGAAATCTGCCATTAAGCAGACGGTCATTTCCCCACCAAGGGATGTTACGACAGTGAATAAGAATTCTTATATAAATATGAATACCATGTATGGTTTTTATGATTTATTAACTTGCTCATGCAAAACATTATAAAGTAGCTATAACCTTGAAAATCGTATTGGGAATCCTGAATATAGAGTTATACAAATGATGTTACAATTGCCATCATTTGTGCGAGACGATATATAAATAATGTTACAATTGCCATCGAGTCTTCTTGTTGAAAAGAGTAGTTATAATGTATATCAACAAAGGGTTCGGACTTTCGGCGAATTCGATTGGCGATTTTACTTTTTATTCGTATTGTACAGCATATGAAGTAGCCATGTCTCAATATTCTCTGCTAAACGCAAACTTTCCGGCACATTTTTCTCAAATTTATAAGCATTCGGGAACATTTGATTCAAAATAATCTTAATAATAATCAATTATCTGCTAAACAGGAATTTTGTGGTACATTTGCCCCAAATTTATAAGCATTCGGGAGCAATTGAATCAAAATAATCTTAATAATAATCAATTATCTGCTAAACAGGAACTTTGTGGTACATTTGCCCCAAATTTATAAGCATTCGGGAGTATTTGATTCAAAATAATCTTAACAATAATAGTCAATTATCTGCTAAGCAGAAACTTTTTGGTACATTTGCCCCAAATTTATAAGCATTCGGGAGCATTTGATTCAAAATAATCTTAATAATAGTCAATTATCTGCTAAGCAGAAACTTTGTGTACATTTGCCCAAATTTATAAGCATTCGGGAGCATTTGATTCAAAATAATCTGAATAAATATCAGAATATTGAAATGAAATAACTGAAAATTGAACAAGTGCTACAAAAATTCAAGATTTATCTTTGAAAGAGAAAGAATAAATAGTTTTGCCTCGAAAGAATCTAAAGAAAAATGTATGATAACATTTAAATTGGAAAAATAAACATTTTTATTTATTTATTTATTTTTCAAATTTTAGATTCTATTGTGGTATGAAATAAACAAATCCAGTTAAAATAAATATTATGATAAGTTTTTTTTTTTTTTTTGAACTTTTCTAAATATGAATTTTGCAATTTTGAAATAAGTTCTGAACAGAGGGTACTAAAATATTAATTTTATTAATTATTTTAATGTAACCTACTTAACACCAGTTCATATTTGCTAGTACTCAACTAAAATATAATATATTTTAAATATACAATGGAAGAAATTTTTTAAATTAATATTTAGTAATTCATTTCTATATATTTAAAATAAAAAACATTGTGAAAAACATATTTTTACTGTAAAAAGTAAAATTTTATTTTAAGATAGAAGGAGCCTTGAGAGCTATCTTCGGAAAAAGAGTTTTTAGTTAACGAGGTAAGTATCTGATATAGAGGAAGATTTTTATGAAGTACAACATTTTTAAGAACACCGAATATTTCTTGATAGGAATAAATACGATAAATGGGAAAGATTCTATATTAGAAATAAAAAGTTCTAAAGTTCTAAGTTTTCAGTAAAAAAATACGTTATAAAATATTTTTAAATTTTGCCATCAGAGAAAGAAAATTTTACCTTTTTTTAAAATTATTTTTCTTGCAAACGTTATGCACTTAAACAAAATGAATTCATATAATAAAAATTATTCCCAAACACACTCATGTCCATAAATTAAGGATAATTCAGAATCACACAGAAATTGAACTCTAAAATAAAAAATTTCACCTGTAGAATTATCACACACATCTAGAAGAAGAATATGCAAATTACAGGAAACCAACAGATGGCGCGGATAGTACGTCACAATGACGAGAGTGTAAGAGAGGGGTATATATGAATGGTGGCAAAGAAGTAAAATTGTTCACAAGCGCTTTAAAAAGCCTTTCAGTGCAATAACCGCATAGTTATGGCACAAAGGAAGCATTTGGACGATTTTTTACGTAGTAGAATTATCGGTCGACTGGAATGTGGACGTACCCAGTTGGAAGTATCAGAGGAACTTGGAATCGCTCAGAGTGTCATCTCCAGGCTTTGGCAACGATTCCAAGGTGATGGTAATGTGAGTAGATGTTACAGCACAGGTCGCCCCCGAGTTACAACGCCGAATGAGGACCGGTATTTAGCAGTTACTGCCAAAAGAAACAGACGAGGCACAGCATCAGACCTGTCTCGCCAGCTCTCTCCCAGCTACCGGTATGACAGTTTCAAGGCACACCGTGTACAGACGCTTAGGGCACATTGGTCTATATGCTCGTAGGCCCGTCAGATGTGTTCCACTTACCGCAATTCACTGTCGCCTGTGATTAACCTGGAGTAGAGAGCATGCATTGTGGACACCGCAACAGTGGTCTTGTGTGATGTTTTTCGACGAGTCCAGGTTTAGTTTGCAGTCTGATTCTCGCCGGACTTTCATATGGAGAGCGCCAGGTACCCGTTACCACCATTGAACGACACCGTTACGGTGGTGCAGGAAGCTCGTTTGGGGAGGAATTATTCTTGGTTCGAGAACTGACCTGCATGTTCAGAGTGTAACGATGACAAACCACATCTATCGGGATGTCATTCTGGAACAACATGTACGTTTGTTTCGGGGCGCCATGGGGGCTGAATTTCTGTTCATGGATGACAACGCCCGTCCTCACCGTGCAAACATTGCAAACGAATGCCTTCAATTGGAGGATATCACCCGTATGGATTGGCCAGCATACTCACCGGACTTGAATCCAATAGAGCATGTGTGGATATGCTTGGCCGGACGAATTGCAGCCCGTCAACCCCCTCCCACCTCTCAACCGGAACTTCGAGGGCATTGCTTGACGAGTGGTGTAATATTCCCCAAGATCAGATTGATAATTTGATACTCAGCATGCCTAGGCGTTGTAAGACCTGTATTGCATGGTCCGGGAGACATACTCCATATTAACTATCTTACTAACCCCCTGTTATACTGTTTTTTGTAAATAGGTTCTTTTTTGAAATTTGCTCCAGGCAGTAAAAAATCGCAATTTTTATTAATTATGTCAAACATGTAGCATCTTTTTTGCTCTTTAACTTTTGTTTAATAAATAGACTTTTTACAAA
Organism: Caerostris extrusa; assembly: GCA_021605095.1. Lineage (NCBI taxonomy): Eukaryota > Metazoa > Arthropoda > Arachnida > Araneae > Araneidae > Caerostris > Caerostris extrusa. The sequence goes on along the minus strand of BPLR01017597.1, from coordinate 7,749 downwards.
TAAGTCAAATTTGTTTTTCTTCTGTCTCTTTCTTTGCCTGAACTTCATTATCCTTAATTTATGGACATGAGTGTAGAATATAAGAGATTGTAAAGTTTTTACGTATGTTAATGAATGTTTACCACAATTATTTTAAATAAATGCATCTAAAATCCTATGCATAAAATATATTTGAGGATGTAAAATGTATCAAAACAAAATGCATAATCTATTACTTACAAAAAATTGTTAATAAATTAATTTTATATGCATTATCCTCTGTAATGTACTTAAATTTATAAATTAAATATAAATTATACACCTGTATATTATATATTTTATATAAATAATCTATATTACGTACAAGTAAGCATTTAATTAATCTATATGACTTTTAAGATACTATAGATTTTAATTTAAATATAATATTTCGTGTAACTAACGTGTATTTATTTAAATATATTATAATGTTCTTGCCCTAAAATATTTATTTTTTTGCTGTGATTTATTTTTTGTTTAATCTATTTTCCAAGCATTGGATTCTTCATATTTAAACTTCTACAATGCACTATACGCTATGTACTTGCTAATTTTATATATGTTATCTAATATATCATGCTTTTTTTATTGTTTTTCTTCGATGTCAAATACTTTGTTTACGCTACTTTTAATTTAAAAATTCACTTTATGTTTTTTTTATGTCTAGAAGAATGCTTTTCCCACAATTTCTATTTTAATTTTATTTTTCATGATACATTTGATTTTTCATGTTATAGAATTTAAAAGGAAAAAATAAAACAATTAACGTTAAAAAGCAAACATATATCAGACTTTTCCAGAACAATCTAAAAGAAAATAATTTATCTCTGAAAAATCGAAATGGAAAAATATATTCTTTATTTCATCGTTTCGTTTCTGATTCAATTCCCATTTATATAAAATTATACTGATTTAAAGAACATGATAATAATTTTGTTTCTGTAATTTTGGACATCATTCAATAATTAAATAGGCATACTTACAGCAAAGAACTTTAATTGCAGCAAATAGTGCATACAGTAAGTATATAGAAATAGTAGTTACCAAAATAAAAAAATTATATTATACACCCAAAGTTCCTCGACTAGCGCAATTTTCTTTTTTTTACATCCAGAGAAGATTAGAGAATTCCAATTATTTCAACACGAACGCCGGATACTATGAGAATGCAATTCTGAAAGAAGGCTGAGGTTCAACTAACTAACATTGCAACCCCTGTTTCCACCTATGCACCCATGTTTCCTGGTAACCATGGTTCCTCCCTACGTCAAAAAATAATCCCTAAATCGTCAGCAAACAATGAACCTCCCGTCCGAGAGGACGTACTGAGCAGCTGGCGCTGAATGAAAACCTCTCATCCTGAGAGCTAGAAGTGGAATCCTTCCACGTAAATATATGACTTTAAAGGTATTACCGTTGCATATTAATATTTGTAGTGTGTTGTGCTCGTCTTTGTGCGCTTGTAATTAAAGTGGTGTGTTTTGTTAAATGAGTGGTCATGTGACCTGACCACACCCAGATCCAGCTGCACCAACAAACAAAATGACGACACACCTACTACAATATTTATTTACATAATGACATTTAAGAGGGATCACAGGAAATAACACACAATGATGGCAAAATTCACAGCTATTATACAACTTGCAGTGATACATTTTTAGGCAAAAGCCGTTACGCCTCGACACCTGTGAGCTCCAGCAGGCAACCAGTCCACGCCATGCCTGCAGGGAGCCAAAGTTTAGACTGCAACTAAAACGATTCTGATAGGATGGTGAAATCACAAATAAATATCAAAAATAAAATATCGTAACATTTAGTTGTTTTTAAAAAAAATTAAGTTTTTAAGCTCATAACGTTATTATAATTTTTAATGTTATATCCATAAAATTTATTATATTGTAAGAATTTCAAAACCCGAACATGAACGACATATTTATCTAGATAAAATCCAAAATCAAAACAAAAAAAGCCACTCTTCAAATTAGCCTGAATTACTAATTGATTGCAAGAATAAATTATCTAAAATTTATTAGAAACCTAAAAATTTCAAAAACAGTACCTTGAAGAATGTAGTGATATAAATAAATGTTAATCACTCAAACTAGATTGCATTCAACAGTTTATTCTCATTTCTTATTAAACAAATTGCTGATCTTTAATCTTTCAAAATGTATTAAATTAACTTTTACTTTAAATTATACATTACGTTGAATATCATAATTTTGCATAACAAATTAAAAAATAAAAAGTAAATACCCGAATTCTCAACTGAGTAGAGGTGGTAAACAGTTTTCCGCTCATAATACTAGTAATAATACAAAAAAGCATTAATCGTCGTTACAGATCGACAAAGACCAGGTTTAATACCATTTAGTATTTACCTCAAAATGTAATCGGCATCCATTTCAATTATACTGCAGTAACTTCAACAATTCGGTTATATTTACCTTTACTTTTCCTGAACGCTAATTATTGTTATTTTAATCCTCAGTGTGGCCAATTAGAGGCTCTTCTCCAGCGAACGTCCCAAAGTAGAATCAATGCGATTACCTTTAACGCATAGGATAGGAAGATTAAACATTTATTTCGTCGGAATGGCAAGAGCAATTCAGTTGCTCATGGTTACGCTCGCGCCCAGGCGCGTTTTTTAGAACACGTAAGAGTTCTTTTTTCTTTATTATTATTATTACTCTGGCCATTTTTAACTGCGGGAAGTATTAGCGGGATATCCCGAACCTTCAGTAAAATGATGATTAAGTCGAGCAGATTTGTCTCCATGGTATCGTTATTAGGAGATTCGGAAAAGAAACAGCCACGCTAACGAGCGCCGATTTAAAAAGGAAGTCCGCCATAGAAATGGGAACAGTTCCCATCATAGAGAAATCGTTGGACCAGAACTGGCAATTAATCTGAATTATCGGTCGAATTAGGGAGAAGATTGCTTTTAATTCACCGATCGATGTTTTCGAAGAGTTTTATATTTTCTTCCAGCGAAAACATTTTGATGCTTGCTGTTTCAGAAAACGTGGTTAAGTGCTGCACGTACTATTATCGGAAGAATATGCTTGAATGGGTTTGTTTTAAAAGAAGAAACAAAAACAGGAACAATATTTCAGATAAAAATGTAGCCCGAAACATGCTTGAAACGTTAAAATGCATAACTGCCTAAATTTAATATCACTATCGTAAACTATTTTTGTTTTTCTATCAAAAAAATAAGCATTAATATTTTTTAGGAAGTTTTATTAAGATAAAGAGTGCTATCAATTAATGCATTTTGCAAAATATGTGAAAAAAAAAAAACATTTTAAAATAATGCGTAAGGTGATTTACAAATGAATAAAAGAACCAATTTATTTTTAAGCAATTGTAGGTTCTTTTCGGAGGACATCAAATGTTACAAAGATTGGACAAGAAATGAATTCAAATTTATGAGATGATCAAAAGTCTAGATTATTCTTTAAAAAAATATAATTATGTTTATTATAGATGCATTGCATATATATATAAAGATGAATTTTATTTCATAGAGATTGCAAAAATTTAAGATTTTTGGTTTGTATTGGACTGGAAATATTTGGAAACCAATTATTTTTGGCAATTATTTTTTTAAAAACGCCAAATTAGATTATTTCGTTTAGTTGTGCTTACTTTATAATGAAAAATTTGCAAAAAAAATATTTTAACTAGAACAGAACACATCAGAACTGGAATATTTGATTTTAGCAAGTATGATGCATGCTCTATATTTTCCACGAAGGAAAATATGGTACATGTCATCCCCAAAAAAATAAACTAAAACAAAACAATCTTCAAATTAGCTAGATACTTATTTATCACAGAATAAATTATCTAAACTTTACTAGAAATCTAAAAACTACAAAATTAAATATGTTTTAAGCGGGAAACCATCCCCTTAAAGAATGTAGTGATATAAATAATGCATATCGCTATAAGTTGATTTACATCCAATTGTTTATTCTCATTTCTTATTAAACAAATTGCTGATCTTTAATCTTTCAAAATGTATTAAATTCGCACTACTTTAAATTATGCATTCCAAGTTGAATATCATAATTACGTAACAAATTAAAAACAAAAGTAAATACCGGATTCTCAACTGAGTAGAAGTGGTAAGCAGTTTTCGCTCATAATACTAGTAATAATAATAAAAAAGCATTAATCTTCGCTACAGAGCCACAAAGACCAGTTTAATACCATTTAATATTTACCTCAAAATGACATCGGCATCCATTTCAATTATACTACAGTAACTTCCAACAGTTCCCGGTTATATTTAGCTTTACTTTTTAATCCCTGAATGCAATTATTGTTATTTTAATCCTCAGTGCGGCCAATTAAAGGCTCTTCTCCAGCGAACGTCCCAAAGTAGAATCAATTACCTTTAACGCATATGATAGGGAGGATTAAGCATTTATTTCGTCAGAATGGCAATAGCAATTCGGTTGCCCATGGTTACGCTCGCGCCCATGCTCGTTTTTAGAACACGTAAAGAGTTCTTTTTTCTTTATTATTATTAGTACTTTCGCCATTTTTAACTGCGGGAAGTATTAGCGGGATATCTCGAACTTTCAGTAAATGATGATTAAGTCGAGCACATTTGTCTCCATGGTATCGTTATTAGGAGATTCGAAAAGAAACAGCCACGCTGACGAGGGCCGATTTAAAAAGGAAGTCCGCCATAGAAGTGGGAATAGTTCCCATCATAGAGAAATCGTTGACCAGAACTGCCAATTAATCTGAATTATCGGTCGAATTAGAGAGATTGCTTTTAATTCACCGATCGATGTTTTTCGAAGAGTCATATTTTCTTCCAGCGAAAAATATTTTGATGCTTTGCTGTTTCAGAAAACGTGGTTAAGTGCTGCAATGTATTATCGGAAGAAAATGCTTGGATGGGTTTGTTTTAAAAGAAAAAAATAAATAAATAAAATCAGAAACAATATTTTAGATAAAAATACAGCCCAACAGAGGGTTGAAACGTTAGAATGCATAACTGCATAAATTTAATCATATATATCGTAAACTTTTTCTTTTTTTTTTTATCAAAAATAAGTATCAATATTTTAGGAAGTTTTTTTTAAAAAAGAGTGCTAGCGATTAATGTATTTTGGAAAATAACTGTAAGAGCATTTTAAATAATCCATAAGGTGTTTTACAAATGAATAAAAGAAACAATTTACTTTTAAAGCAATTGTAGCTCCTTTTCGGTGGACATCAAATTGAAATGAATTAAATTGATCAAGAAATGAATTAAAAAGATTATCAAAAATCTATATTACTCTTTAAAATGTAATCATGGCTGCTTATGCATACAATTTATTTACAAATAAAGATGATTTACATTAACTATATTTCATCGAAATTGTAAAAAAAAAAAAATTGTTTGCATAAAGACCGAGAAATCAATTATAGACTTCTGGCCATTATTTTATAATAAACTTCAATTTGGAATATTTCGTTTATTTGTAATTACTTAAAAATGAAAAATTTGCAAAAAAAAAAAAAAAAAATAAATAAATCTTGAATGGAACAGAACACTCGACAACTAGAATATATTAGTGACTAATGCTCAATGTTTCCCGAGAATGAAACCATTGCGCATATCGTCAACTCTCTCACATTTTTTGTAATGTGACTCAATTAATAATTGCACTGACATTTATGATTCTTTCTTTTAAGTATTTGAAATCTCCAATTTCATCCTCCTAAATTAGTTTTTCAAATGAATTTTGGGATGCAAAACATCTGTAGCTACGATACCTATCTACAGATTAAGTTAATAAACACAATAGCATTAGCTCTTCTTTCTTTTAAGTGTTTAAAGTCTTAGTTTTATTCTCTAAATTAATTTTCCAAATGAATTCTTGCAGTGAAGGCACCATTGATGAGATGTCCAGTCTTTGTGTTCTTTACACCAATCTAAATAGTGTATTCAGCATCCATGGGCAGCAGTATGTGGCCGGTAGAGTTCAGGAAGGTGGGCTGAAGATGTCTCTGGCCATAATAAAGTGCGACATTGTCGCTCCATTGCCGTGCAATAGCAGCTGCTAATTAATGCAGTCTGCGTATCGATCTCCAATCATGTGTATGATAGGCATTCATATTAGCCACCCATTGCATCAATTGATGAATGTATGACTATACATTGAAACGACACATCTTTTAAAGAAGAGTGACACCATCGATAAGATGTCCTGTCTTTTTGTGTTCCTTACAATACTCAAAACTGTGTATACATTGGGCAGCAGTTTGTGGGAGGCAGCGTTCAGGAAGGAGGCCTCTTATCACAGTAAAGTATACAGTTACCAAGTAATGTTGCCTGCTGACTGTATAGATCTGTTCCCACGTGTAGGACAATATATCGGTCATCCATTGCATAAATTAGTACCAACTATTGGTTTATGGTTTAAATCTTTATGGTACCAACCTTGTACTTATGGTTTTCAAAGGTTTTCCAAATCTGAGAAACGACACTTTTATAGATATTTTTCTTGAATTACGTTTGTCACATTACATATCTCAAAGTTTGACGATTAGTCTAACAAGCAAAAACGTCCCCCAGATGATTCCTTCCAGCCTGATTGCATGTAGGAATTCATTGAACCTGCAGGGAATGTCTTTAACCGCATCTTTTAAAGTATTCTGTCACTGCACGCTTTCATGCCTTTACGTCGCCTATCTTCCTGATAACTCCATACTAAAGATCATTATACTGAATTGGGCTTTATTTTATTAATAGCAAAAAAAAATCTTTTCTCCAATTTTGTGACTGTCTTCTTAAAAATCACATCATCGCTTAAGTTTTGCATGCCAGTGTATGAGTTATGTTTGTACCAAATTTATGCATTAGCTTCCATGAGACTGTGTTATTGAAAATAGAAATATAATGAATCAAACATGTAATGAATTTTCAAGCAAAATGTTCCTCCTATCTTAATTTATTGTTTGAAATAATCTCACAAGGAAAAAGACCATTTTTCCGTCCAAGCCAAGAGATTAATAATAAAACCAAGAAAAATAAATAAATAAAGCTTCTAGAAATTTAATTTGCGAGAAAGATAAGTAATAATGCATCCATTTTATCATGAAGGAAATTAATGACACGTTGAAATTAAGTTATGTTGCTCGAATATATCTATATATTTATAATGTAGTTGTGCTTAGTGTTTACCTAAATTATGCTTGAACATGCATTCATTTGCAAAAATTCTGAATCAAATTAAAGATATTCGATGTAACATTAATATTAAACAATATTGCCCTCCAAGAAGGGCAAAAATCTTATAATTGAAAAGGTATTAATAAAAATATCAACATGATATTTTTTCGTGTTAAAATATCAAAAGTTAATTAAAGATTGAAGTTTATTTGATGTATTCTCATTTTATTGCTCGATTAATGAAAAATTAGTTTCCTATCAAGTCTTCTGGAGTTAAATCCTTTTGTTTTAATCTTTCTCTTATATTCTTAAGTTAAATTTAAATAAAGAATTTGCAAAACATTTGCCAGTTTTAAGAATTTATCAAAATAAAAGCAATTCAAAGAAATCTGGTAAACGAACAGTAAATAAAAGTGCCTAAGTTCAAACTAGGTGTTAAATCTGTTGGTTGAAAAGTTCTTTCATTTCATATATTGCAGATAGAGGGATGGATATTACATGGATGGTAGATTCCCAATGTTGTTCTCAGGAATGTGGTACTAGAA